>ML805545.1:245327-283023 GCA_009831015.1 Picea engelmannii
GATAATAAATTATCACCAAAGTACTATGGCCCTTATAAGGTGTTGCAAAAGATTGGTACTATGGCATACAAATTGGAGCTGCCTCCATCTTCACGAGTACACCCAGTTTTCCATGTTTCATGCTTAAATAAGGTTATAGGTGAAAAGATCCCAGTTCAAACTATATTGCCAGAACTTGACAAGGAAGGAAAAATCATATTGGAGCCTGAAGCCATCACTGACACAAGAATTCTCCAGCTGAGGAATAGATCCATTTTAGAGTATCTCATTAAATGGAGGAAACTACCGGCTGAAGATTCCACTTGGGAAGATGAGTCTTTTATACAAAAGCATCCAGGGTTACTTAAGCGTTGCAGACAACACTTGTCTCAAGGGGAGGGGCATGTTAAGCCCTAATATTGGCTCATTACCCCTTAATTGGGGCATATTATATTAGTAATGTTATTTTATTTATGTCGACTTTAGGCCATTAGTGGCTCATTACCCCTTAATTGGGGCATAATATATTAGTAATGTTATTTTATTTATGTTGGCTTTAGGCCATTAGTTGTAATTATACCTCCTAGTCTCCTATATATACCAAGGAGACATTTTCATTTTGAATCATATTGTACTTGAACATTTAAGTGGAGTAAAAGGAGGTTGCCCCCTCGAAGAGGCTTATTATATGAAATTATCTCTTTTTCAAGGCGTTGAGTACTTTTTTTGAGGATTTTCTTTGGTTCTTAACATGATCCAGTCAGAGGAAATATCAATAAGTATGTATCCCTTCACATCATTGGGTTATCCAACAAAGATACACTCTATGATCTGTGGATCAAGTTCCTTCCTCCTTTCAGAGGGAATCCGGGCCCATGCACGTGAACCGAAAATATTAAAGCGGGTCACTTCCGGTTTGAGTCCGCTCCAAGCATCGTAGGTGGTATTATCCTTGACAAATCTATGGGGAGATATGTTTTGTATGTAGGTTGCACAATTAAGTTCTTTGGCCCATAATATTTATGGAAGTAACTTTGCATGTAGCATGAAAGATGCCATCTCTTTCAGATATCTATTTTTCTGCTCAACAACTCCATTTTGCTGTGGAGTATAAGGAACCGTGTGCTAAAACTAAATCCTCTCCTCATGACAAAGATTCTGGATCTCATGGTTGACATACTCTCCCCCATTATCAGTTCAAAGAATTTTTATTTTCTTTCCTGATTGTGTCTCAACAAGGGATTTGAAATCTTTGAGGTGTTGAAAGACCTCTGATGTTTTCCTAAGAAAGAAAATCCATGTGAAGTGTGAGAAATCATCAACAAAAATGAGCACGTACCTTGATTTTCTTATTTATGGATGTGGAAAAGGTCTCATGAGGTCACTATGGATCAGATATAAAGGAGAGGAAGCTCTCTGAGTCTTTCCTTTGTCGAATTTATCTTGAGGGTGTTTTCCAAGAACACATCCCTCACAAATTCCTTTGGAGAAGTGGATGTCAGGTAGACCATCAACCATTCCCTGCTTTCTAATATGTTGCATATATCTTAAATTTTAATTCCCAAACCTTTTGTGCCATATCCTACTAGCTTTCATTAGCATGGGTAAGCATCAATGCAAAATCTGGTTCAATAAATTCATAAAATGTGTAGAGTCTAGATTGATGATTTACCTCACTAGTAGCAACCCTAGAATTGGTTTGCATGTCGTAGATATCCATTTATTCAGGTGCAAATATGAATCTCTTTCCGATGCCAAAGTTATTCATATGATACACGGAGAGAAGATTGATGGAAATTTTGGGAACGTGCAACACATTCTCAAATCTTCCATTTATGAGTTCAATCCTTCCTTTTCCAGTGACCTCGACTGGAGAGTTGTTCACCATCAGAATAGGAGGACCTTTGCATGCATCCAATGAAATGGTAGCCATGTGGTGTGATTCTCCTGAATCTATGATCCAATCATCGAGAGAGGAGTTGATGGAAATCAAAGCATGGCTAAGATTGCCTTTCTTGGGATTCTGATCTTCTATCTTCTTCTTCTTGGCACCCTCGGGGATGTGATAACCAAGGTTATTTATTTATTTTATCTAAAGTATTTGGGTCATTAGATCTATCTGTTTCTGCATACATGTAGATTCTAGATGGAATCCTTTATGGTAGTAAGAGCATTTCTCCCCTTTTCTTCCCTTTCCACCTTTGGATTTGGAGGCATCATTGAAGGGTTTTGAGTACCCTTCCTTCTTTGGATTTGCATGTGATTTCATTTTTTCTTTATCTTTAGATTTATGATATTGATGACCGTTGACATCTTGCAAAGTAAGTGCATGCACCTTTGTGCATTTTATTTTTCCCATGTTAATGAGCTTGCTCTGCTCTTGTGTTAGAGACTCGATAAATTCCTCAAGAGAGAGAATCTTCCAGGTAGATCTATATGTGAATCTAACTGAATGAAATGTGGATAAAAACATGGAGTATTATGGACAAGGTTTTGAGAGAATGGTGAGAACCATTTTTTTCTCTTCCTTAGATTTATCAACCCCGCAAGCATTGAGTTGTGACAACAAATCCTTATATTTGGTAAAAAAATCTTGGAGATTGTCAAATATTTTTGGATCCAATGTGAGAAATTCCACCTCAAGCATGTGTCCCCTCATCTCATCCTATTTTCAAAGGATCCCTTCCATGGTGGTCCAAGCTTCATTAGGGGTTTTACAGAAGGATATGTGAAAGAGAAGTTCATGAGAAATGAGACTGCATGTTGTTTCAAATGCTTCATCCATTTGATTTAGATACTTGGATTTTTCTATGGATGATGTTGGTTATGTCTATGTGTTCATGCAAAGAATTTGTAAGGTGTAACAATGAATTCTTTTGAATATTCCATTTTTACGCTGTCTCCAATCTTCGGTACCTGCAAAAATAATTTGGTGTGTCTTTTCCCTAGTATTCCGCCAACTTTGATACCATGTAAATGTGTTGAACCTACACATAATATATCTAGTTGAGACTTGACATACACAGTTGTAGCGAAAATAGAAGAAAAAAGTAGGAGAGAAAGAATGGAAGAATTCTCATTAACCAAATGAATGAATGATAATTTACACATGATATACTCTGTATAAATCAACCAATGTGCACTGGAGGAGAATCCAATGGGCCATAATGGTGGTCTAGAGTGATTTGGACACACATCAACAGTTATAGGAGTAAACTACCACCTAGACCAGTCTCTCAGGGAGTTACGAGAGTGAACTGCTACCTAGGTGAGTTAACTAGTCTATCATTCTTCAATTAACTGACTGAAACATAGTGAAGTGAGGAGGATATTAGGGAATAATGGGTAATGCACTATTCTAGTGATGATCCCAAGGACAATGTGCATTAGCTAGTGATGATCCCAATGCTCCATGTTGATAATCCCAATGTAGCATATAGACTCCACTCAACTGATAAAATTGAAGTGAAAACTGAAGAGAATATACTCCCTAGAGGAATATTCTTCCTAAAATATAGGAGACTTAATAATGACTAATAAACATAGGGAAAGCCTTAGGAAAAATAAATCCTAGTTGTGTGTGAAGTAACTACAAAAATCGATAGTTTAATGACAAACAAAAATCAAGATTAATAGATAATATTTTTGAACATGATGAAAAAACTAAGAAACTAAACCCTAATGAAAAATTCAAGAATCTAATGACAAGAATAAACATAATTGTTCTTACCTCCGATGAATGGTGGAAATAACTTACCCTATTTATGAGCTGCCACAATGCAAAAAACCACACTGGAAATTACCTACAAAAAGAAACAATGTGGAACCTCTAATACAAATAATCCAAATGGAACCTCTAATTAGAAATATATTACTGCCAATTAGATGAATCATAGGTTTGAATAGTCAATTTCACCCTCAGGGAGAAAATTTGCAAGCCAACTGAGAAAAATGGTCATATAGGTAAGGAAATGGTCTTCTGGTAAGAGAAATCCGCCTCTTAACAAGAAAAATGATCCTCTAGATGAAAATGCAAGGCTCATATTTGCAAAAGAAGGTAGTCGTTCAACAAAAAATATAAATATAATTACCGTACAAATAAAAAAATGTCATCCATATGGTTTGTATAGTCTCAGATTGGAAAGAGGGTTGGCTGGTTAGTTAGCTAGTGAAAATCCGCACCTAAAAAAAATAATTCCACATAAAAATACCTCCTAGATAAAAATATATTAGCTTTGGAAGAAAAACTAGGTTTGGTAAAAAGAAAGGTTTGGTAAATTATTTTGGATACAATGGTGAGGTCAAATTTAAAAAACAATGCACACAAATGTGAGAAATATGAAAAACAAGGGTTAGGGTTTTGAGAAAAAAATCTCAATATTGTAGAAAAATGCATAGATCCAAAGAGAACCTTACTGAAGGAGTAACCAACTCTGATACAATGTTAAGTAGATAAAGATATATGTGGTAAAATACCAAAATGGGCAAACATCCATGAGAAGGTATTGTCTTCTTTATTCTTTAGAAATATCCAATCTTACACTTGAGATCCCACACATCACACTCCATCTTCACATCATTCCAATGTATATCATCACTATGTGATCCTTCATTTCAATTTCCCTCATGGGTAGATCTCTTACCTCTATTATATACCAAGAGGTATGGAGGAATTACATCCCAAAATTACATGTGGGATAAATGTAATTTCATCTCTTTATATATTTAATGGTAACAAGAGTATATTACTTTATGATGCATGTGGGATAACTCTTTTACATAAGAGTAGACATTATTACATTACAAAAATACCACACAAGTCATCATTACATATTCCAACAATACCCCACAAGTAATCATTACATATTCCAACACCCCCCCTTAATGATGACTACAAAGAAGGAACACTTATGGAAGAATATGGGATTACAATACCTTCCAAAATTCCCTGCAAGAATAAGAAAGACAATACCTTCCAGAGTAATATGGAATTATTTTAATAGAGAGAACCCAAAGACCTAAAATAATGGCACTGACACATTGGATTATGGCATATGACATAAAGGAGGTGCACCTGGTAGAATTTTTTGACTGAAATGGGGAACCTATGTTTGATGATCCTAATTTTTTTGAAAACTATGTTGAGAAAAATTCCACTGGGATGAAAAGGAAATCTGTATTTTATGAGCTTCCATATTGGGAGTATCTTAAGATTGGTCACTTACTATATCCCATTCATATATTAAAAAATGTTTCATTTTCTTTATGGAGGCACGTATCATCGAATAAAAGAGAAGCATGGGATGTTAGGAGAGATCTTATAATTTCTTCAAATACTAAAAAGTGACATTGGCCAAGAAAATAAACTAGAGGAGAGATTGGTCCCTCTTGGTCTTTTAAAGAAGGCGATGTCCCATGGATTTTGGAGAAAGATGATATTTCTATAGAGAAGGATGTTATATTAGGTGTGAAGGCATCTTCTTTATATGGTTCAACCCTACGATGCTACTTCACTGTAGAAGGAAATTTGTCAGGGTTGAAATCACATGACCATATAAACCTTCTAAGGATATGTATGTCAAATACATGATTCTTATTCTATACCATCGGTAAAAATATGCTATGCAATCACAATTTTATGGCTATTAATGATGTGTGTGTCTATTTTGTAGTGTCATTATCCTTTTCTCTTGTGTGGTTGTGTGAACCACGACTTTCCCTAGGAATTGCAAAGTGCCATATCGAAATTATTTTCATTTGTATGTTGGATCAAATCAAAGGAGATTCATATGGATAACATTCCATGGTGGCATTGAGAGATAGCTGATATTGTTTGTTTGTTTGAAAATTAATTGTCTATGAGTTTTATGGACTTGCAATTCCATATTCTAATTCACATACCTGATGAGGTGAAGTTCATATTCTAATTCACTTACCTAGAGTGTAGGTCAAGTTCAACCAATATAGTCATGCTAGCCACCGTGATCAAAACCTAATAGAGAAAAAATTAGGTTACATTGGAAAGATATAAGAGATCATGCAAGTGGAATTCTCTTCATTTCAATGTGTTATTTTTTGTTGTGGTGGGATACCTTTGACCAAAGAAATGTAAAGGAATATCGTGATAGTGGGATAATACGTATTAGCTCTAAAAAATGTGGGTTGAAACTAAGGAGCCTTATGTTTTTCCAAAACATTGCAACCAAGCATTTTTTTACCTAGATGTGTTGGATGGGGATTGGCGGTTCGTACTGAGACATGATCCGAGATTTAAACTTGTTTTTGATAAGAACAATGTTACAATGCCAAACGAGGAAGTTAATTAGGATGATGGCAACAAATACTTTGTAAATGTTTTGTTTCGACATTTATATTGTAGATGTGTCATTTTATTATGGATATCTATAATAAACGATTATTTTTTTGATTTCTTCATTTTTTAATTATGTTGGATATATAAAAAGTTAACAACCATTTACAAGCACCATATTGAAAATACATTAAATAGTACAAGCATAAGATGTGGTTTTGATATATTTTTATTGTTTATTATAGAAACATTATGTTGTATTGTATCAACATATATTTATGTTAACATTTGAATTACTAAGCATTAATTGAGATACCAGAAAGTTGACAACATACAATAGTAAATATTTATTTTAAATTATATTTTATCGAACAAAAAAATGAAGATATTAAAAAATCAAACCTAAAAAAATTAATTGTTTGAAAAAATCAAAATTCAAATAAATATATACTTACTTTGATGGAACTTCTAAGGACAATTCCAACAAAATAACTTCATGCACATATGAGTTCTGGAATCATGCTTGGTGTTGGCATTGCCAACTTTGATGGAATTCTCAACCTTAATTGGTGAAACTATCATGGCCTTCACATATTCCATTCAATCCTTTAGTTTTATAATCATATAAACTTATTTGAAATAAGTGCCAATATAGGAAGGACATGGGAATTCTAAAAGTGTTTTTTTTAAAGCTTAGTTAGAAATAAGGAAAATTTTAATGATTCATACTTATCTAAAAGTATAGAAACCTTTTTCAATTTTACTAATTCTTAAAATACTAATTATAAAATGTTTGATGATGTTATTTTTAATAGAATATTTATAAAGTTAGTATCATAGTAAAAAATTGTGAAACCATTTCATTGAAAGTGTATAGATCAAAATGTGTTATTATTCTCTATATTTAGTATTTTAAATTTAATTCAATAATTTATATATATTATAATAGTTGGATAATATAAATTAATAAAATCTTTGGAAAATTTAAATATTAATAAAATATAATAATTGTGACTTTAAAGTACAATTATATTATAACTTTGTCTTGTAATCTTTGAATAAAAAAAATAAAAAAAAATAACATTATTATTACATTATTATTACATCATCATCATTATTATTAATGAATAATTATGTTATAATGTTATTATTATAATATATGAAAATCTATAATTATTCAAATCACAATCATTTCACTCATCATATTTAAGTATTTTTGTTTCTAAACATGTTTAATCAACATATTGTATCTTGTTGGACAACAAACGATTCACCTTGAAGAAGAGTTAAACATTATATGGAATTAATGGTTATAACTTTTTGCAATCACAATACAAATTAAATGATTTTATAAAAGTAAAGTTAAACATTATATTGCAACTGTAAATTTAAATGAGTGATACATCTCAAATTTAACTTTAAAATAGAGAAATCATTAACGATCTTAATCATTATCATACTCACAATACATTTTATAAATCAAACAACCAAAACCACACCATTATATGAAAAACATAATATACATGAACTATATACATATGAATATACATGTCAAACACACATTTCAACAAAATCTACAATAAACATGTCATATATACATCTCAATTCAAATATAGAGCAATAAATATACATGTCAATCGATACAACTACTAACTAGATCCACCACTAGAGCCAAATGCATTCGTGTCTTTTCTACTAGAGGTAGAGGGTCTATAAATAATAACATCGGAAATAAATTTCGATATAAGTATGTTATCTCTCTGTAATTTCCTTGGCTGAGGAGGAAATAGGTACATGAGTAACCTCAAAACCAACTTGGGGCTGGAATCTATCCCTTCCAACCAGGGAGGGATCTCTTTCTTCAAATCAATTACTGAAATGATTGATTTGGTTTAAATCAAAGGATAGATATCTAATATAAATGAATTTATAGGGTTGGTTGAAATATGAAAAAAAAGTACATTGGGCTATGGAGTCACCAAAGTCGAAAGTCAATAAAACTTGCTAGATACCTGGTAGATTTAAGAAAGGACTGAACATAGACAATATAGAAAGTAATATTCTAAGACAAATATATATGTTGTAGACAACATGTTATAGAGAAATCAATAAGCCTTCAAGGAATCTAACAAGGATGAATATCAAAGAAATTATAGCGGAGGGACAACTCGAACTACATGGAACAAAGCATCTGATAAAGATGAGTTTTGATACATATATTTCACATCAACATAGAGAAGAAACCATACAATATCAAGTATAAAACATGAAATTAAAGACTAAGGAATCACATGCATAAAATATCACAATCACATGTATCTCTGTGGTCAAAACTCAAGGACTTCTGATCCAACAATTTTTTCATTAACAACAAGGAAAAATGTTCAATAGTATTCCTATACACACTTGTCAACCCTTAGCTCTCATAGATTCATGAAATATATACACAAACTATCTTCTTATGCTGCCAAATTTGAATTCTAACAACCTTCCTAAGTTAATAAACAATTACAAATATCTTGGCAACAAAATCTGAGCTAACTGCTGAAAAAGAGGAGTCAAAGTTGACTCATTAATTACAAGATAATAATAAATAAATACACTTTTGAAACCATATCTTGATGATATTTGACCTCTGGCATTCGTTGTATATGAGATGACATGCTTTCCTACCCTTCCTTTCTGATTTGTAGACATTCTATAAGATTTGTCACAGTTGCACAACAAGTCTGCTGCACAACAATAACCTACAAAAAAAACACAATAGATTGGGAAAATAGGGGTCAACGATGACATCATATATCCTGAATAAAAATATCTTTTTCAAAACTGAGAGAGGTTTTTTAGATGAACCCGTGCTTGAGAAAAACCTCTCTCAGTTTTCTAAAATTAATCTCCAATTGGTCAGAAAGTGATATTGAAGTTGACCACTAAAACAATCATTTGTGCAACATGCCCTGTAGTCATGCACATCAAATGAAAACAACAACCTCTGCGTAGCGCACAAAAAATGAGAGAAGAACCCTTTATGCAATGAACAACAAATGAAATCAGAAACCTTTGCACAATGCACAACAAATGAAAGCAACGTCCTCTGCCCAACAATGAACAACAACGTCCTCTACACAATAATGATCAACATCATCCTCTGCACAATAATGAATAGAAATGTCCTCTGTGCAACAATGAACAACAATGTCCTATTAATACTCAATTTGCACAACATTAGGAATTTGTGTAACAACTTGTGCAACACTATAATTTGCTTAATGATGCCACATTCCTCCAAAGGATTTGAGCTTATGAAATCCTTAGGACCATGACAAGACTGACTATAACTGACTTGAATTGACCTCATGATATTTCATTATGAATATTTAGTGATATGAAAACCCATACCTTTGGCACTAAGACCATAGGTTTCATGGCTCAACTTAATTTTATGACCTTACTCAAACACATTTATCAACCACAAACCCATGGACTCATAACCTAAGAGAAATCATGCCATAGTCTTTATGAGACCAAAGCATGAATTTAACCTATCATACATTTTTTATTCGCATCCTAAAAAACTATTTATAGGACACTAACACAGTATTCAATGGGGATGGCATCCCCCCTGTGAGGTGGAAAAGAACAAGCAGACTAGTAGCCTAATCCATTGGACTGATCCAAAACCACTGATATCTACAACCTACACTTTCTCCTTACCAAACCTTCGTCTGAAAACAAATCCAATATGAAAACTGAATTGAACACTATTGAAAACTAGAAACTGAAACACAAACTGTATCATAATGAAAACTGTTGAAATCAAACTGAAAAAATGCTCAAACTATGAGCTTATTGATAAGTACTCCTACTCTACTCGAAGAGATGATTTCTTTCTTATGTGTAAGAAAACTTCCAAAGTATCCATTCAAGTAATATCTTGACTAAGTGAAGGTCTGGAATGTGCTTTGGAAAAACAAAATATTGAAAATAAAAATGGCATCTCATTTGAACATTTGCAAGAAAATTCAAATTTGACAAAATATGGAAATTTGGGGTTTCTTACTGACTCCAGAAAGACTGCAAAAGGATATTCAAATAAGTGCAAACTGATGTCATACTCATCCAATATATTACAACTTTTCTCCAGGTGATTTATGTGCCATAAATTTACCCCTTCACCTGCATCTTTTCTTTCATGCGATTTACTCAATAAGCCGTCATAGGAAGTCTGGAAATCTGCATTAGACTGCTGAAACAAAACCTTTACTAGCTCGAAAGACACAACTGATTGATCATAAACTTCATTTTCAAACTCACGGATTTTCAATGGTTGTAAATTTTGGCTGTTAAAATTATCCATATAACCAACTACTGGGTCATGAAAAACAAGAGGAGGTTGCTTCAATTCCTTGCCCATTTCCCCCATTGAGTCTAGATGACTTTGCATCAATCCACACTCCTCAACTTCATTAATGGTCTTAAAATTTAGTCTCAATAATTTAAATGAAGAAAAACATAAGGGAAAAGAGTTTTCGTTAACAAACTCACTATTTTCTTCATGTTCACTGGCATAACTATGAAATTGTTGACTTATAACACTATGAAAATTCTCCTTCAGTAATTGAAATGAAGAAAAGCATAGGGGTAGAGTATTTTCTTCACCTGATTTAGTACTTTCCTTATGTTCTTCATCGCTATCACAACTGAAATGTGCAGGCTGACTGCTTTCCTTAAACTACTGAAACTGGACATTTCCTGTTGAAGAACATTCAGCTGGATGCTCTGAACAATCAACCTCATAATTATCATTATATTCATCATATTTGGGAAAGTCAACTACATATACAAGGAAAAATATTGGTACATCAACTTACCCTACAATAGGCCGATCCTTATCTTCTGCAACAATGTCATCATTGAAAACTTCGAAAAAATGCATGGAACAATCATTTTTCTGCTCATGTTGAAAAAAATTAGGATGTAAATCAACTTCTTGTTTATGCAAAATCTCATGTTCTTCTACTACACCATTGTTCTATGTATTTGAAACACTCTCTAAATTTTGTTTTTTCACCCTCTGACATACTTGAATATTGTCTTCCACTTCATGGGAATCAACAAACATTTGTTGTAAGTTCTTTGATCTTTTTTCCATCAGAAGGAAAGATAAATCTGGATGAAAGGCTGTTGCATAATGGAGCATGGTAACAAATTCAATGGGTCGAATTTCCTTGGGCAAGTTGTAATAAAGGCTGGAAAACCTCCTACTGAACATAGAGACAGTTTCATTGCTCTGCCTATCCATGGAATAAAACTTTGTAAGATGGAGATCCAAATATTTCCTCTTGCCCCAAAATTTCAAAAATACATTCTTTAATTCCTCCCATGAGATGATGATCCCGGGCTGTAAGTGTCTAAATCACTCTTTGATCTCTACTTGCAATGAATGGGAAAAATCTCTCATTAAAACATCATCATGTTCGATTTCAAAGAGGTCTGCAAAATGCTCAAAAGCATGGACATGTTTTTCAGCTGAAATCTTCTTAAGTTCACCATCGAACACAGGTAGGTGTCTATAATGCTTTGCTGGAAAATCATGAAGTATATAAGGTAGTTTCAAAGGCCTGTATCTTCTTGTGATCTTGGTAAGTGTAGAATCAGGAACATGAGATGGTATATCAACTTTAGTATCTAGAGGCTCACTAGATTGGCTATGGTTATCATTGAGATCTTGTTCAAGATCACCAATACAAAAAGGAGATGTATTTACAGCTTCAAAAGAATGATATACAACTTTTAAAGGAGAGTCAAGCGTAGATCCGTAGTCATCATTCGAGTACAACAGGCAGGTAAAGAAAAATTCTTTTAACAATTTCAAGAAAGGAAAAGAGGTAACTGATGAAAAAGAATAGGATCTCTTGGGAAAAACTAAAGCTTTGATACTTGGTTTTCCCATGATGTCCTTCCATGTCTTTATCGATGGATCTTGTCCCCAAGTGGAGTCTTTGAATCTGATTGAATCATAATTGGAGTCGCCAGGTGAATGGTACAACTTTCTTTGTGTTTGGCCTCTGTTCACCATTAGAAGTCAAATCTGATCTTTGTTGTTTGTCCAGGAAAGATTTCACATTCGGTCCCCTACAACGACGACAAAATGTTATCTCTCAGTAATTTCCTTGGCTGAGGAGGAAATAGGTATAAGAGTAACCTCAAAACCAACTTGGGGATCGAAGCTAGCCCTTCCAACCAGAGAGGGCTCTCTCTCTTAAAATCAATCACTGAAAGGATTGATTTGGTTTGACTCAAAGGATATATCTCTAAGACGAATTAATTTATAGGGTTGGTTGCAATATGAACATAAAGTACATTGGGCTATGCAGTCACTAAAGTCGAAATTCAATAAAAGTTGTTGGATACCTAGTAGATTTAAGAAAGGAATGAATAGAGGAAATATAGAAAGTAATATTCTAATCCAAATAGATATGTTGTAGACAATAGGTTACATAAAGAAAACAATCCTTCAAGGCATCTAAAAAGGATGAATCTCAAAGAAATTATAGTGGAAGGGAAACTCAAACTACATGCAACAAAGCATCAGATAAAGATGAGTTATGATACATATATTTCACATCAACATAGAGAAGAAACCATACAATATCAAGTATAAAACATGAAAGTAGAGATTGAGGAATCACATGCATAAAATATCACAATCACATGTATTTCTGTGGTCAAAACTCAAGGACTTTTGATCCAACAATTTTTTCATTAACAACAAGGACAAATGTTCAATAATATTCCTATACACACTTTCCAAACCTTATCTCTCATAGCTTCATGAAATATGTACAAAAAATATCTTCCTATGCTGCCAAATTCGAATTCTAACAACCTTCCTAAGTTAAGAAATAGTTACAAATATCTTGGAAACAAAATCTGAACCAATTACTGAAAAAGAGGAGTCAAAGTTGACTCATTAATTACAAGATAATAATAGATAAATACACTTATCAAACCATATCCTGATGATATTTGACCTCTGGCATTCATTTTATATGAGATGACACACTTTCCTACCCTTCCTTGCTGATCTGGAGGCATTCTAGAAGCTTTGTCACAGTTGCGTAGCAAGTCTACTGCTCAAAAGTAACCTACAACACAAATGCAACATATTGGGAAAATAGGGTCAATGATGACATCATATCTCCAAAATAAAAATAGTTTTTTCAAAACTGAGAGAGGTTTTTGTAGATGAACCAATGCTTGAGAAAAAACTATCCTAGTTTTATAAAAATCCTCTCCAGTTGGTCATAAAGTGATCTTGTAGTTGACCACTAAAACAATCATTTGCGTAGCGTGCCCTGCAACTCATGCATAACAAATGAAAACAACAACCTCTACGCAATGTGAAACAAATGAGAGCATCAACCTGTTGCACTAAATTGAAATTAGTCATCGCTCCCCAGTGTATCATGAAAAGAGACTAATCGCCTCTCGTGGATCCTTGAAATATGGCGGTGGTGAGTTTACCAATCACCTGCGGGTTTTGGTGTAACTACAGCCGTACTACCAACAAATGGTATCATAGCTAGAGGTCACTAATTCGATACACACTCGGCTCGCGCTGAGGGGGATATTGTTGCACGAAATTGCAAGTATTCAACGCTCCCCAGTGTATCGTTACAAGGGACTAATCGACTCTTGTGGATCCTTGAAATATGGCGGTGGTGAGTTTACCAATCACCCGCGGGTTTTGGTGTAATGAAAGACGTACTACCAACACAACCTTTGTGCAATGCACATCAAATTAAAGTAGAAACCTTTTCCTAGTGCACAACAAATGAAAGCAACACCCTTTGTGCAGCAATGAACAACAACGTCCTCTACACAACAATGAACAACAACGTCCTCTGCGCAACAATGAAAACCAATTTCCTCTTAATACTCAATTTGCACGTCATTAGGAAGTTGCACAACAACTTGTGCAACACTATAATTTTCTTGATGATGCCACATTCCTCCATCGGATTTGAGCTTATGAAATCTTTAGGACCATGACAAGACTGACTATAACTGACTTGAATTGACCTCATGATATTTCATTATGACTCTTTAGTGATATGAAAACCCATACCTTTGGCACCAAGACCATATGTTTCATGACTCAACTTTATTTTATGACCTTACTCAAACACATTTATCAATCACAAACCCATCGAATCATAACCTAAGAGAAATCATGCCATGGTATTTATGAGACCAAGGCATGACTTTACCCTATCATACATTTTTTATTCACATCCTAACAACCTATTTATAGGACACTAACAAGTACATTATCAAATGTATCTCTATCAATATTATCAACCTTTGCAACAATACTCTATGTGAACATAGTGTACAAAGCATCAAAATCTTGTGACACATGTGGAGGAGAAGGACAAGGATCTGTGGATGGTGAGATAAGTGTAGGAGGAGGATTAGTGTATGGTGATGCATGTGGAGGAGAAGCAGGATGATAGTTGGATGGTGTAGACATGGGTGGAGGGGAATAAGGAGAAGGATTGGACATGGATGGAGTAGAAACATGTGGAGGAGGAGGATCGAAGGTGGATGCAGGTTCAAACACATTTGGAAGGGAAGTAGGAGGATCAATGGATGGTGCGGTTGAATCATGTGGAGGAGAAGAAACAAGAGGAGGAGGACCATGTGGTGGAGTAGTGTATGCAGATGAATCTACTGATGACCTATATGGAGTAGAATCATGAGAAGGAACTCTCAATATCTCGATGAGGTTGATGACATAGACAATACGATGCATCAACAACGTCATGTCACGAGGCATATTCCTCCATATCATAGAGAGATCTAGTACCCGTAATATGTCTCTAACCAGTATGGGTACCGCTCCATGACTAATCATGAGACCACATAGGTGATATTCCAAATTTATCTGTAATAGTTATGTTTTTATTTGATTATAAGCACAAATTATTAATATATATGATTGATAAAATGAATAATAGATGATGGTTATAATCACCCTCATGATAGTTTACTTATAACATTGACTAGTCACGAGGTGAAGAGTAGGTGCCTATTGACTTATGTTAATAACTATATTATTATTATTATTTTATTATGTTCATAGTTATGTTCGTCACATTGCCACCCTCTTAAGGAATGCTTTTTCCTCAAAGCATAGTAAAATAGGATTCTCTATTTTAGAGCATGTTTATGTAGTGAAATGAAGTTTTTTCTGTTGGTTGTAATTGATTCTTATTAAGAATTGAACCTTCGACACCATATAGTTTATAACATTGACCTTTCCAATTAAATTCCATGAATTGTTCTTCAAGGTTTGTGGTATAACTCCCCAACTGTATCAACCATTATGTACCTAGCACCATATCTAGTTATTCGAGCTGTAGAGCGTATAATCTTGTTTGTAGTTCTAGTTCTTGTATTTGAACTGAGATTTTATGAAATTTTCCAACTTCTTTGACCCTTTGTCCATTAACAACCTTACTAGTGAGGTCCTTGGTTGGGTAGAAGAAACAACTCATTTTTTTTGCAACATCAATGTCTATATAGTTATGAGTACTTCTAGGATCTACGAGTATTGTTAAATTTATATATTTTATGATTCCCTTAAGTTTTAGGGTCTTAGCTTGTGGTTTTTCTGTCATATTTTCTAGTAGAACTATAGGTTTTCTTTCTTATATTCTTGGAGGTTGGCTCTTATCCTTTCTGAGATGTGGTGGAATATATTTTGGAGTAATTATCTCTCTTTGAAGTTTGTTTTCTTCATTTCGATTTTTTTGGACACTTGAGATTGAAGCTAGTGATTCCTTTTGAAGTATTTCCTCATGGTCATAATATATGTTGTATGCTATAGTGATTTCATCCTCTGTTTTTGGGACTTCTACTTGCTTCCCATCCACTATTCTAAAGTAACGTAATGACTTGTCCTCACATCTATGCCCTGATGTCCATTTTTTCCCACACTTACAACAACTTTTTTTCTTCTTTTTATCTCTCTCCGATTCACTACTGGATGAGTCTGATTCCTTCTTTGATTTGCAAGTGTATAATTTTTTTTATCACATTTGTGCCCTGTAAACCAATTCTCCCCACAATATCTACATTTGTTCACCTATTTCTTATCTGGGTTAGACTTGTGTGTAGAGTACTTATTTGTTTTTTCATTTGAATATTTATTTGAAACTTCTGGACCTGTGAATGATGGATTATTGAACTTTTATTTTTGTTCAATAAGCCTTGTTGCATGTCTAGCATCTTTAATTGTTTTGGGATTCCATAGTTTAATTTCTCTATATATGTAATCATTTAATCCACATATATACATTTTTAGTAATTGTTTATTGATGAATCCACTTTTCCTTGTTTCCAACACCTCCCATTCACGTGTATAGTCGTTTACACTTCCCTTCTGTTTAAGATGCATGAAATTATTATATAGGTCATCATCCTCTTCCTCATGGAACCTTTTTAGTAGGGAAGCTGTGAATTTTTTCCACTAGTGGAAGGAACGAGTGTCACATTTTCTGGACCACCATAGGTACCAATCATAATCTTCTCCTTCTAAATTGTTGGAGGCTGTCATTATATTTTCTTGTTCACCTAGAAGGGGGTTCGATTAAAAAATACCATCCATTTTGTTGATCCAGATGACAATTTCTCTATGGTGTTTGTCATCATATTTTGGTAACTCCTTTTTAAACTTCTAGTAATCTCTATCTTGAAATTTTTGCATATTTCTTGACAAAATTATCTCTAGTATTCACTAGTCTCCCTGATCTTCTAGATTTTGCGATTTCAGACTTTGTGGTGGTCTTCGATAAGTCAAGGGATTTGCAAATAACACATCTATCCATTCAGTTAATTGCTCAATTCTTTCTCTATGTTCATCCAATATTCTCTTTGTTTCATTTTTATCGTTAGCTCGTTTATGTAGTTCTTTGTCCCATCGGCTTTTATAGAGTTCCAGTAACCTTTTTCCTTGTTGTATCAACTTGCCAATTTTTCTTTCGCCTTCTAATATTTTATCGATTTTTCCAGTCATGTATTTTTGCGATTTTCCACGTTTCTGAGCCGATACCTTTCACTGTTGATTTCATCTCTACATTTGTTTACGTCGAAATTTAAATCATCATTGTTAACCATTTTTGGTTTTTTTCGATCTTTTTTGTAGAACTTCTTTTAATTAATAATAATTAAAAAATGAATTATATATGATGTAATATAATCCAATTTTGATTTTTAATTTTTAATTTTTTTTATGATAATGACTTTATAAATAAAGTCAAATAAAGTATCTAACTTTATAATAAATAATGAAAAGAAGTTAAATGATAACATAATAATTAAAAAGGTACGATGGAGAGTCACGTTAATGGTGGAAGGGTACAAACAACATTCAAAGGTCGTACGGTGGCAACAGATTGGATGGTGTGTGGTAGACAGAGTGGAGAGCATGGAATGCATGGAGAATATAGATGGGTGATGATGGGGACAAAAACATACGGTGGTATGGAGAGTACAGATGGAAGTAGAAGGGACAACAATATACATATGTACTAGAGGTTGTAAGGACAACGTATGGACAGAAGAATAATGTACATAATAAGAGGTTTGGAAGTAGAATGATGGTGGATGGAAGAAAAATCTAAAATTAATTTTTTTTTGCAAAAAATTATAGAAAAGTAATCGGTGCACCTAAAATATAACCTATGCACTACCCATAATAGTCTATATCAGACAAACAACACCACTATGCGGTGCTGTAACTAGCATGCATCAATACACCACATTTCTTTTCACACCACCATGTATTTTAGTGGTGTGTCCCATAAGAAGCACCACACTGTTAAATTGTGAAACAACCGACTCGGTTTCGTGCTCTTTACAATACTAACGCGTTTGTTGTACCTAAAGGCACCGCTTGGTTAAATTGTTTTATTGCAACTTAAGAAGTGTGATATGTTAATGTGAATGCACCTGTGTGACTGTGTTATTATAGCACTGACATTACATTTTTTTCTACGTTGGGTTTTATAGAGCACATACAACCAGGTGTCCAATGAAATTTCTTGACATGTGAAATCGTACAATATTTTCTTAGTGTAGTTATTTTAACCGCATCGGTTCATTTCATTAACATAGATGCATTGTTGTGTTAAAATTTATGGAGCACAAAATTACCAGTGCACTTTGTTAAACTCAAAGAATCGATGTGCCAATTTTGCTAGAGTACTTACATGTTGTTTAGTGGTGTGTTGTCTTTAATAACACATCGGAGATGGGGCCTTACAAAAGACGCACCACTATGCTTAATTTTCAAAACTTATCACAATACGTACTATTAGCATTTAAGCATCGGTGCTCCACGCTTATTTTCACACTTCCATGTATTTTAGTGGCACGTTGAATAAAATTCACCACTCTTATAGATTATGAAAAATTTGGCTCGATGTCGTGCTCTTTAAAGCACCAGTGTGTTTGTTGGACCTGTGGGTACCACTAGGTTAAATTATTTTATTGCAACTTAAGTGGTGAGATGTGTTACTATTAGCGCATCGGTGCTATCATGATATTGGAGCACCGATATTTTGTTTAGCGGTGGATTGTGAAGCATAGAGCACCAATTATAGGGTATGTAATGAGACACCCTTCTATGCCAAGTCGATCAATATTTGCCCCAATGCAGTTTTGTAAACAACAATGATGTATTTGGTTATAATAGTTGCACCACTACAATAAATTTTATAGATCATAAAGTTAGCGATGCACTTAATTAAATAGAACATTTTGGTGTGGGAAGAAACCAAGGATGTTTCGGTTGTGGGGCGTCCCAAAGGACACACTGGTTTGTTTTTAAAATTTATCATGGTGCTCTTCCTTGAATGAAATTGGTGCATGCTTTTATATTAGACACATCGATAATATTGCTCACTATTAATTTGACACAAGATGCATCGCTTTAGGGAAAGCCGAATAGTTCAAGTGCACTGCATGGAATTGGAAAAAAAAATGAATTTTGAAATTTCAAGCTAAATTCAAATTTTAATTGGATGAAAATGCAAATAGGAAGGCAATAATTTTTTTACCTAGATTCTTATGTCCTGAGGAGGCATGGTTTCAAAATTTAGAGGAAATAAAATTCGTGGTAATTTCCAAAATATGGAAATGTGTGGAATCTATCGATGGAGCTATCCACTCGCTGTAGAGTACCGAAAACAGGGCGTATTTGGAAGGAGGTTGAACACCGGTGATTTCTTGAGAGTTTGGAATCATGTGATGAAATGTAAAAATGAAAATTGGTTTGGTTATTTTTTATTTTATTTATCCTACATCGGTGCTCTTGACGATAGTGATGCGCACCAATGCATAATGTTCAATGACACTGTTGTGCTTTTATCAGTGTTTGCTAATTTTATTATAATGCATGATGGTGATTTTAAACATTGAATATTTGTGCATTATTGTTTTTGTGTGCACTAGTTTTTATGTACCTTAAAGGCTCATTGATTAAAAAAACTCCGCGAAAAACTCCTCCCTCCCACCTCCACTATAAATAGAGAAGGGATATATTTTTCTTGGAGGTTCCCTAAAAACCTCTACAAAAGGTGTTCTCCTTGTAGTGTAAACATCCCAATTCGTTGAAGAAACTATAAATAAAATCATTTGGATTGAGTCCATATGGTCAACTAGAGAAAACATCTTTGAATAGTCAATCCTCTCTCTATAGGAGAATCTTTTAGCAATAAAATGAGCTTTATGCTTCTTGAGTTTTCCATCAACATTGTACTTGGTTTTTTAAACCCATTTTCAATCAATAGATTCTTACCCTTGGGTATGGAAATTAGGTCCCAAGTTTTATTTTTAATTAGGGAATCATATTCAATAGCCATAACACCCTTCCATTCTGAAGGATAAAATGTCTGAGCATAAGTAGTAGGATCTGCATCAGCCTTGGTGAGAAAGTCCCGTGAAACAAAAGGCTTCTATTGATGTCCCAATTCTCCTTGAAGTGGAATAATAGGAACAAAATCTAGGAGAGTGGAGATATCCCACTTAGGCATTGGTCATGTCCTAGCTGGAGAAGGAAGAGAGGAAGTTGAGGGCTTTTCAATAACATCATTATTATTATACTCAACTATTAGGAGGTCAGATGGAGAAACTAGAGTAGAGAGACTTCTATGAAACTGGTACCAAATGAGTCATCAACATAGGCATCATGATGTGTTGTTATATGAGTCACTATAGAGGGAGTGCTATAAGAAGAACTCTAAATAGGAGGATCACTATTAGGTCATGAACGAGATGGGTCTACTGAGACAATTGGAAATGAATCTTCTACGTTAACCGTGGGATATAATCTTGATGAAGTACCATGGAAAGAACTTCATCAAATTCAACATCTCTTTGTTTAATAACCTTGTTAGTAGAGGGATCATATAAATCATATAATTTGGAAGTTTTTATGTAGCCCAACAAAATGTAGTGTCAATTTATTTGTCTTTTCTTTAGGAATATGGAGCCATGTACATGATCCAAAAAATTTGAAATATAAAATCGAAGATTTGTAACCATACCATTTTTCAAAAGGATTCATATGGATACCATATTGTTTAGGTGTTTGATTGAGTGTGTGGAATGAAAAAAAGAGTGCTTCCCCCATAATTTATGCTCCATTTTCTAAGAATGTAAGATACATAAATCCATTTCCACAATAAGTCTATTCCTTCAATGCACTACTTCATCTCGTGGAGGGAATAAATTTTGTGAAACAATTACATGATATGTGACAAATGGGTTAAAGTCATCAATGGAAGGTTCTTCTCTATGATTATTCTTGATAGATTTGATATTGTGATTATTTTGAATTTCCCTCAATGTGCTAAATTCTTTAAATTTATCAAAGGATTCATCCTCAGATTGAATAATATATATCCAAAGGAAGTAGGAGAAATTATTAATGAAGGCGAGGAGATATATAGAATAAACAAGCAAAGACGTGGTCATATTATTGCAAATGTTTCTATGAACCAACTCAAGAGGATGAGAGGCTTACCCCTCTAAAACCTTAGAAAAGGACTCCTTATGGTGTTCTCCCAACATACTTCCTTCATAGAAACCACTAGATAGTTAAACTAGTGGAAGGTTATATGCAATCCTTAGATGGCTCATATGATGCAAGATCCCAAACTTGGTATGACCCAAGTGTTGACGCCATAGTTTGCTGATGTTGTCAACATTGGAAACTAACATAACAAATCCACTTTGTTTTTAAGGAGATGGATATTTCCCCAAATTATATGTATTATTAGATTCATAATAATAGTTGGAAGAAACCTCTTTAAAACCATCATCCACGCCCTTAATAATCCATTGATTTGGATAATACTTCACCATTTTGTTTCTATGAGTGATACAATATATATAAAGTAGATTTGGTCCTATTCATGGAACATGATGGGATTCTCCAAATTTGGCATTGCCAATATTAACTTCACCACATCCTGAAACCGGTAAGAGTGATTCATCATCAATAACAATGTCCTATCAATTGTACTTTTGTTGTTAGATGGGGGAGTAAGAACAAATGTTTTGTGATATGCGTAGTGGCCCCAAAATCAACAACCCATTCTAGTGAAGAGATGGAGGACCAATATACATTGTGAGGGGCCATTAGCATATATTTCCTTCATGGAATGAGATAACAAATCATGATACAATGTTTCCTTGATTTTTTTTTTTTTTTTCTAAAAGGACAAGGGAAGGGTGAACTACCTTAGAAAATCACCAGTCTACATAAATACTTCCCTTATACTTGTTGAAAAACCAAAAAAATACCAAAATTCAAGAGGGCTCTAGAGGAGATATGGTTGAAAACTCTAAGAACATATTATTGTCCTAAAAACAACATTGAAAAATCCTATTTTCACCTCTAAAATATATTTAAAACAATGATGGATAGAGTAGGAAGATTTCATACTAGCTATGATACCATGTTGAGATCATAAGGAGATAATAGATCTATGGTTAACACTTTAACAAACCTTAATTTAGTCAAGTAAACCAAAAAATTTGTAACAACATTCAATGTAGATCACAAGATAGATGTATACCATAGTGAACTTAAGAGATATCAACCATAACAATGAACAATTAACCATGAGTAGAGCCACTACTACAATACGTGGTTGTAGTGTCACCAATTTGCATCGCTATATCCATTAAACCTCTAGTTGACTTTGTTTTTGGTGCACATCATCTTTTCACATTGATTTTCTGTCATAGTTGCATTGTTGTTGCATTATATTAATTGAAGAATTATTAACACCAACAATAATGGAGTAATACAATAATTTAGCAATAATGCACACCAACTCAATATTATTCATTATCAAGAAATATTTTTATACATGAATGAGAGTTGTCTAGTGAAACTACTATCTCTTATAATCACTCAACATACACGCCCTAAATTCACTCACCAATGATTATCTCAATCTCAAATTGTCTCTACAAGATATAAGCACTCTAACAACTTTAATCTTAATTAAACTAAGGGAAACAAAAATGAATCATTAAACCAACTTTTCTTCCCCATAATGATCATTCGAGGGGATTCCAAGATCATATTTTAATTTTTAGAACTTGTCCTTTGGTAGTGAATTGGTGAAAATATTTGCAACTTGTTGTTTTGTACTAATGCATAATCTCAAGCACACCTTATTGAACCTAATCTCGAACAAAATGATATTGTATATCAATGTTCTTAGTCTTGTTGTGAAAAAATGGATTCTTGGTCATTTGAATATCACTTTGATTATCACAAATCAACTATGTGGGTTATTATTGTTGCTCATGTAGACCTTGCAAAATTATTCTTAACCAAACTACTTCACGTGCGTCTATATTTTCTTCTTTGTACTCTGCTTCTAGTGTGGAGAGTGAAACTGTAGGTTTCTTTTTAGTACTCCAAGAAACCGTTGTTGAATCCATGCTAAATGTATAACCTGAAGTAGAATTTTGGTCATCGATACAAACTAACCAATTTGAATTTGTGTAACCAATCACTTGAAATATTTTATAGATATGTATACCAAATCATAACCAATAGTACCACAGAGATACCTCCGAGTTCTCTTAGTTTCTTTCCAATGTATCTCCCTTGGATCTGCCATAAATATTTAAATCATGCTTACTACAAAAGCTATATATGGTGGGGTTGTAGTTAGGCATATCAAAACTCCAACCAATTGCAAATGGATTGGGGTCATCATTTTTGTGTAACTTCAACCTGATTTCCCGTGGAGTTGTGGCTAGCTTGAAAATCATCATGTTGAAATTCTTCAGAATATCCCAAGTACACTTAGCTTGTGACATAAAAATGTTGTCTTCCTTCCACCATAATTCAATGCCCAAGAAATAATGCAACTTACAATATATATCATCTCAAATTCAACAATCATATGTGACTTAAAGTTTTGAAATAATTCAAGACTTCTCCTTGTGCAAATCAAATCATCAACATATAATGAAACTATTAGAATTTCCTGTCCTAACTCAAGAATATAGAGATTGGGTTCGGATGAACTCTTAACTAGTCCTTGATCTTGAAAGTATTTAGAAATCTTGGAAAACCATGCATTTGGTGCATGTTTGAGACCATATAAGACCTTCTTCAACTTGTAAACAAAATCTTCTTTACTTGGGATTTCAAATCCTTTAGGTCGCTCCACATTAATTTCTTCAATGACATAACCATTAAATAAAGAAAATTTAACATCCATCTAATAATTTGTCAACTTATAATGTGCAGCTAATGCAAGTACCATTCTGAATGTGTCCAACTAAATGTTATTGGAGCAAAGGATTTTGTATAATCAATTCCTTCCTTTTGTGTATAACCTTTTGTAGCTAAATGAGATTTATGGTTATCAATTGTACCATTTGATTTATACATACTTTTATATACCCATTTAGTACCAATTACATCTTTCCCTTTGGGTAAATTGACCAAGTCCCATGTATCATTTCTTACCAAGGTATTAAATTATGCTTCCATTGCTTCATTCTATTCATTCTTTCTTGTTGCTTCTTGATAACTCCGTGGTTCATCCATATCCATTACTTGTGCCATAAGAGAAAAATCCACAGTCATTTGTGATATAGTGACTCTTCTTTCAAAATTTATATCCAACATGTTACTTTCTGAATGACTTTTGACTAGACACTTAGGATTTATCTTGAATTCATTTTCCTTACCTGAATTAGAAATAGATTCATCTCTAATTACCAGTTCATCGTTTCTTAATTCAATTTGAACATGTTCTAGTTGATAAAATCCTTTCTCATCAAACATAACATCTATGCTTATAATGATTTGCTTCTCTTGGGGATCAAATAACCTGTAACTTCTAGTTTTTGTTCTATACCAAATTAAAATACACTTAATGCCTTTATCACCTATTTTTTTCCTCTTTTCTTTCAGGACATGTGAATATTAAATACATCCAAATATTCTCATGTGTGCAACACTAGTTTTGTACCGTGACCGTACTTCCTTTGGAGTCAAATCATAAATTGCTCTTGTAGGACACCTATTTTTATGGAGAAAATATCACAAGTGGATAGTAATATCTCCCTAGGATCTGCTTATTGATCCTAGATAGATAATGGGATAAACTTCTATATCTTTCCTCTAGAAACACACAAATTGATTCACATTTAAACTAAGAAACGATGGAATGGCATACCTTTTAATTATTAATGTAATATACCTTGTGTATATTACAATGCCATTAATTATTAATTAAATCATTAATGTAATAATTATTACTTTTAATGTAAAGTCATGTATTTTTAGACAAAATGACGCAACTCTACTCATGTACGTGTATTTATACACGTTGTTGTACATTCGAATAGGAAGCGAATAATAAATTTATAAATATTAAATTTATATTTTTATATATATTTGGTTTACAATTTTCATTTGGTATGAGAGAGAAACCTCTGTCATCAAGTTGATGTCACATGCATTACTATGGAAACCATAAATGTCATACTTGGCAACATAAAAATAATTATGGAGAATATGAGTCACACTCTCGAAGAAATAAATAATTCTGTGAACAAAATAATGGAAGAACTAATAGAGAAGGAAGTCCTCGTATGCTGGGAGGAAGGTTTCCACAAAAACAAAATATCACTTCATGAAGGAAATCAGAAGAATCCCTTCATCACCAAGTCATACCTTGAAGGCGAGGGCCAATCCACACCAATGTTTGGACAATAAGCACCTGTCACAATCTGGTCTCTGACACAAACATGAATAAACAGACACATAATGGTTGAACTAGATGAGCATGAAAATGATTTCACCTTTGTGAATGAATCACACCAGAAATTGATGTCGTTTCTTGGCAATGAGGAACGAGATTTATTAATTAGAAACAATGGAAAGAAGGTCCCAGTAGCATAGTTTGTGGGGAAACAATGGGTCTGCATTTCTCAACGCTCTGGTGTGGTCCCTGTAAAGAGTTCACCTCACAACTTGTTGATATTTACGATGATCTCATGAGGAAAGGAGTGACCTTTGAGATTGTGTTCGTCCACCTTGACCGCGTGGAAGAAAAACTCAAAAAGTATCATGCAAGCATGCCATGGTTGGCTCTTCCATTTGGAGATAGGAATCAGTGTGAATTGTCTCGACACTTTCATGTTCAGACTATCCCGACCTTGATTGTTATAGGGACAGATGGGAAAACATTACAGACGGAAGCAATGGAATTGATTCAAGAACACGTAATCCAAGCTTACCCGTTTAAACAGGGAATAATGAAGGAGATTGAGACTGAAGAAAAAATAATACTATGAGTACAAACCTTGGAGTCCCTCTTGGTTTCTGATGAAGGTGATTTTGTGATAGATTTTGATGATGGGGATAGTGTTAGACATGTAGAGATTCTAGTCCCAATTTCTAAACTTGTGGGAAATACAATTGCTTTATTTTTCTTTATCAATCAATACTACGATTGTTACTTTCAGTTCACTTTGAAGCTTATTCGAGTATACAAGGAGTTGAAGGAAAGAGGAGAATCGTTTGAGGTTGTTTTAATCAATGATAAAAGAACAACATAAAATTTTAAAGCTTTTGAATGTGATACCATACGCTGCCTTCCATGGCTGAATTTTCTTTTGCGAAATAAAACTAAGGATCTCTTTCGACTTTTCCATGTTAAACACATCCCAAAATCGATTGTTTTTTTTCCAGATGGAAAATTTATTACGGATGATGACAAGAGACTCCAATTCGAGGATGGGGATTTCGATGTTTTCTATGAATTTGAAGGTATGAGCGATATCAATGATGGAAAACCAAGAAAAGTAATGAATGTTATACCATACTCTTTCCACCTACAGGAAGACACCAATAATTTTGGATGCTATGAGATGGGTAGCATAGTCACTCAAGTTAAGAAACCCAAGCTCTTAAATTTTAAGTCACTAAAGAAATCACTTGAAAATACCAATGAGTTTCTTCTCAACAACTTATCCAAGTTTGATCGCCATACAATTCTACACTTGGATTTCCAAGCACTATATAAATTTGTTCATCAATTTGGGTGTTTCCCTCGTGCTGCTTTGGAGGAAGATGTCAATAGATTTACTTATGTGGAAAAGGCTTTAAATGACATTGACAACTTCTTGATTAGGTTGGATGTCAATTCCATTGATGAAAATTTAAATGTGTTCAAGCATTTTGAAAGTGGTTCTCGTGCAATGTTGAATCCCATGGAAGCTATGTTTGGTGGAATCGTTGGGAAGCTAATCATGAAATCCTGTTTTGGAAAGTTTCATCCACTTTTCTAGTTCTTCTATTTCTATTCATTGGAATATCTTCCTGTAGAAACCCTTGGGCCAGAGGACGTGAGTCATTTGAATTTTCGTTATGATGCCCAAATTTCTGTATTTGGAAAAGAGATGCATAAAAAGTTGGAAGATGAAAAATTATTTCTTGTGGGCGCTGGTGCTCTGGGATTCGAGATTCTAAAGAGATTAGCCCTCATGGGAGCCTCCTATGGGAGAAAAGGAAAGCTAACTACAATGGATGATGGATTTATTAAGAAGAGTAACCTTAGCAGACAATTCCTCTCTCGGGATTGGAATATTCGGCAGGAAAAATCAAAAGTGGAAGCATCAACAACTACTGAAATCGACCCATGTTTATAGGTTGAAGCAATGCAATGTTGTGTGATCCTAGATACCCAACATGTCTTTGGCGAGTCCTTCTAGAACAATGAGTTTGATGTTGTTTTAAATGCCTTGGACAATGCTAATGCCAGGATGTATGTAGATTCAATGTGTGTTTACTTCCAGAATGCATTGCTAGAATATGGAACTTTGGGAACCAAGTGCAACACCCAAATAGTTATCCCTCACCTGATTGAGAACTATGGAGCATCACGAGATCTCCCTGAAAAGAAGGCATCCATGTGTACACTTCACTCATTTCACATAATATTCACCACTGTCTCACATGGGCAAGGTCCGAATTTGAATGTCTCTTAGACAAGATTCCAACTGAAGCAAATGCTTTTCTTTCCAAATCAAAAGAATGCATTGCAACAATCAAGTCTGCAGGGGATGCTCAGGCCTGACAACTTCTAAAGTTCGTTATCGATTGTTTGGTTTCATAGAGATGTCTAACATTTGAAGATTGCCTCTCTTGGGCTAAAATAAAGTTTGAGGATAATGATTATTTGTTGAAGGTGGAAGAAATTTTGAAATGTGAGGACATAAGTGCCCATTATTTACACTCAATCAACCATCAAAATCTATTGGAGATTGTGAAAAATGAACTAATTTAATATAGGAAAGAAAACCTTTCAAGGATGTGCAAGTTATTTTGTAGAATACCTAATGACTTGGAAACACGATTCATATTTACCTATGCTTCTAGAAAGAAGCTTGTTTTTAGGAGGGATAACTTGTAATATACCTTGTGTATATTACACTTCAATTAATTATTAATTAAACTATTAATGTAATAATTATTACTTTTAATGTAAATTACATTTTTTTAGACAAATTTATAAATATGCATATTAAATATATATTTTTGTAGTTTACAACTTTCATTTACCCTATAAAAATAACCATTCTACAATAATAGAACATTGTTGGTCCTCATTAGTGCTTGAGTTATACAATTGTAGCTTCTTTTTAATTCTCCCCTTCCTCCTTCAAAAAGCAAGTGGTGCTATAAAAACCATGTTTGTTGTATCAAATCCCAATATGATGTGTAGGCTGGCTGGCAGGTGGAATCATATAAATCGTTTTCAATGTTTATACCTGGTATATGTTTTGTAATTTGAACACGTTTACACCAAGGTTTGGCAAGGTTGAAACTTGAGTTTTAATCTTATGCCATGTATATAATTTTTAGGCTTGTATCCTAGGCATAAGTAGAAACACAATGATAAGAATAATAATGCTTTCTTTTAGAGCATAATTTCACCTTTCACACCTTGATTTTATATTTGATTATGGACTAACAATGTGTTCTTTAGCTACGAGTATCAAGACAATCAAAACAATAAGCCATAAAAACCATGTGAACCACTCATACAAATACATTTATCACTGAATAAGCCATAAAATTTTTCTGTAAAGAACTTTAATCATATGTAACCAAGCAATCAAGCATGCACCATATTTAAACACATGTAGTAACATTGTTTCTTTAAGAATCATATCATCATTTCCAATAAACAACACCAACCAAAAACATGTAATATTTCCATAATCAATAAAACACATCAACAACGTGATAAGCAAATCATGGATCACAACTCATTATAAGTAGACATAGATGGACCACCAATTAACAACCTGTAAAAATGCCTTCTTCACAATATTGCATATTAGGAGTATATCACTTAGAATTATGAGAAGAAAAAACAGATGAGGCTCCGCTCACAATCTATATTATTCAATGAAGACTGATTACATCATTATATAGGAAACGACTCTACTTTGTCGGTTACAACAAACCATAGAAAACTAGAATCTACATTAAGTGAAGTAGAGTTAAACTACGCAACTGACTCTTGCAAATGACTCTCACAATTGACTCTTCCTCCATTATTTCCAAGTCTCCCCCTTAATGGAGAATGGATTGACTTCTACACTTAACATCTCCCTAAACAACTCAAACTTAATGTTTCCAAGAGGCTTAGTGAAAATATCAACAACATTTTCACAAGTATTACAATACATAAGAGCTATTTCATTTGACTGCAATTTTTCTCTAACAAAATGAAACTGAGCATTAACATGCTTTGTCTTTGCATGATAAATCAGATTATTCGCAAGCTTGATTGAACTTTGATTATCACATTTGATCATTGTAGGTTCCTTTTGTTCTTTTCCAACATCTTGAATAATTTTTCTCAACCAATCAACTTCACAAGTTGCTGGACACAAGGCTTTATATTCTTCTTCAGTAGAAGACAAAGATATAGTAGGTTTATTTTTATTTCTCCATGAAACAACCCTGGATCCAATGCCAAACACATATCTAGTGGTTGATCTTCGATTATCTGGATTTCCAGCCCAGTCAGAATTTGAGTAACCTGTCAACTCAACATCATATGCATCACTATATTTAATACCATAATCAAGTGTTCCTTTTAGATACCCGAGTACTACCTTTGCTGCATTCCAATGGATTTCATGAGGTTTCTCCATGAACTGGCTTAACACACTCACATAATAGGCAATATCAGGTCTGGTTGTGGTGAGATAATTCAAACTACCCACCATCTGTCTATACATAGTGCCATTCACCTCCTTTGAACCATTATCACAAGAAAGTTTCACATTCTATTGCATGGGAGCAATGGAATATTTACACTGATCCATTTTAAATCTCTTAAGTACTTCTATGACATACTTACTCTGACAAACAAAAGTTTGGCCTGCATTTCTCCAAACTTCAAGACCTAGGCAGTAATGTAACTCACCAAGATCTTTCATTTCATCAATCGATTTCTCTACATTTCCTATAATTATAAAATCATCAACATATAAGGAAATCAATACTATATACCCCTGTTCATCAAATTTGGTATACATATTTGGATCACTTTTTCTCCTCATAAAACCCTGTTGAAGAAAGAAAGAGTCTATCTTCTCATACCACGACCTAGGTGCCTGTTTTAGTCCATACAATGCTTTCTTTAACTTACACACTAAGTGTTCTTGCCCCTGTTCCACAAACCCTTCAGGTTGACTAAGGTAATACTCCTCCTTTAACTCACCATTCAAAAATGCAGATTTAACATCTAATTGGTGTAGCTTCCAATGGTACTTTGTAGCTAAAGCAATTAACAATTTGATAGTATTCAATTTAGTTGCTGGTGCAAAAGTTTCAGCCTAATAAATACCTTCTATTTGTGAATACCCCTTTACCACCAGTCTAGCCTTATATTTGTCTATACTACCATCTGATTTAAATTTGTGTTTGTATATCCATTTGTATCCAATGAGATTTTTATGTTTAGGCAATTCAGTCAATTCCCAAGTATTGTTTTTCATTATAGATTCATATTTTTCCTCCATTGCATTTCACCATTCATCATGTTCATTTTCTTCATCAAAACTCATGGGTTCTATGACATTTGAAAAGATACTCATTAGGGCATAGTCTCTATACCTCTCAGGGATCCAAACCTGTCGTGAAGATCTTCTCAACTGATTATCTTCCTCCCCACTTTGTGAAGATCTATCTTCGCCTCTAGGTGAACTATGACTGCTTGAAGTGTCCATATGACCGAGTCCTTCTTGCTGTTGCTGTCGCTGTTGTCGCTGTAGTTGTGGCTGCTACTGTGATGGTTGTTGTTTCTCTTCTTTAACTCCTTCATCAAGAAGTCTATGCCATTCCTCATGACTGTTGTTGTCATGATTTCATTCTTTCTTCTCATGGAAAAGTACATCTCTACTCGCAAATACTTTGTGAGTAGAAGGATCAAACAGTTTGTATGCTTTGAATTTAGAACAATACCCAATGAAAATACATTTAATGGCTTTATCATCCAATTTCTTCCTATTCTCCTTTGGAATATGAGAAAAATCCTTACACCCAAATACTTTCAAATTATGAACTGTAGGTTTGGAACCATACAAGGCTTCGAAAGGAGTAACATTATCAAGACACCTTGTTGGACTTCTATTCTTTAAATAAACTGCAGTATTTATGGCTTCAAACCAAAATGCATTCGAGATATTCTTACCTTTCATCATACTGCGTGCACACTCTACCAGAGTTCTATTTTTCCTTTCAGCCACTCCATTTTTCTATGGAGTGTGGGGTCCTGTAAACCACTGTACTATTCCATGGTATTTTCAATATTTGATGAAGTCCCCTGATTTATACTCTCCCCCTTGATCCGAACAAAGGATTTTGATGGATTTTCATGTCTGTTTTTCCATCATGGTTCTGAATTCCTTAAAGTACTCAAAAACATCACTTTTTCTTCTAAGGAAATAAACCCATGTGTATCGCGTGCAATCATCAATAAATAATAGAAAGTAAAATGCACCTCCTAAAGACCTAGTCTTCATAGGCCCACAAAAATTAGTATGCACAAGATCTAAAACATCTCTCTTTTTCCTACCAGGATTAGAGGGGAATTCATCTCTATGCATCTTTCCTAATGCACATCCATCACAAGCAACATTTTCATTCTTTAACATGGGGAGTCCTTCAACCATATTCTGTTTCTGTAATAACAATAAATCAGGATGATTGATGTGGCCATACCTTTGATGCCAAACAATCGCTGTTGGCATAGTTGCAAAATTCAGTGCGTGATGTGCTTTGCTGGTAACATCAAGTTTGTATAGGCCTCCTTCTCTGACTCCCATTGCAACAATTTTGAATTGGTCCAGTAGATCCTTCACTATGCAATAATTATTGAAGAATTCAACCTTCAAGTTCTGATCTATAATGGTGGACACAGAGATCAAATTTTTCTTTATCCCTGGTTCATACACCACATTGCGAATGTGACGAATAATACCATTTGACTGTGTCACGGGAATGTCTCAATATCCCTTGATCTGATGAGCGCGGTCATCTCCAAGATATATGCTGGCTCCATTCTGTGTTTCTTTAAAATTAGTGTACCACATCTTATTACATGTCATATGTATTGATGCTTCGGAATCCACAAAACATGCATCAAAATCATCCGATTCAGCAGATAAAGCAACGTTAGACAAAAATAGCCTAAGATCCCGTGAATAAAAATTCGGGGGTTCATCAATATCATCACTAGCAATAAACAATCTGAGATCATGATTTGAGGATTTTTTTGCATAATGACTTGAATGTGTTCTAGGTTTATTCCTAGCCTCATCACTCTTACTCATATGACAGTCTTTAACAATATGTCGAGGTCGACCACAATAAAAACAACTCTTTGACTCATTTCTGTTAGAAGGAATACGTTGATTCGGCCTTGGGGATTTTCTTCTCTGCGATGAATGACCTCCTCTGCCTCTTTCTACTGATCTTCCTCTCGAGGATCTCTCATTTAACCACAGTTTCAAATCTGTATTGCGAGGCTTCAAATTCCCCCACCTCTCTTCCTCTTGCAACAAAATACTTGTCAATTCTTCAAAAGTAGGAGGTTTCTCCCTTGTTGCGAGACCTGTTATGAACATCTGATAATCTTCTAGCATACCATTTAAGGTAATAGTGACCAGATTCATTTAATATAGTTTCCCCTATATTTCCTATCTTGTCTTTCACCTATTTAATACAACCCAAAAATGAACTAACAGATTCATTTCCATCCATCTTAATGCCTAACAATTTAGTTTTCAGGAACATAATGTGATTCGTATTGCTAGTTTCATACAAGGCTTTAAGCGTTGTCCATGTTTCAACATAAGTGTTAGCTTCTCTAATATGTGGAATTATGCTATCTTTAATAGACATACACAACAATACCTTTGCCTTGTTTTCGTGCTTCTCCCAATCTTGGATCTGTGCTACTGTTGCACCTGTAGCTGCATTTGGTTTTGCTTCAGTTCCCTTCACAATGGTCCATACACCATAACCCTCCATCAAGGTATGCATCTTGAATTTCTAGTTAATGAAGTTCGAGCCATCTAACTTGTTGGCTTTGTTGAGGTAGGTCTCCGCCAGAGGATTCTCCATCTCTATAAGTTAATGCTCGTTCAATCAGACAATAGATCCTTGTATCACCAATCACACTTCAATCCTGAAGGTGGTGAATCAACAAGAATGTGAAAAACTTTCGTCAAGTGATGAGCATTCCGTTGCTCTGCCTTCGAATCCATCGATCCATCTCTACCTTGACACTCAGTTTTCTTAAAAGAAGTACAAGAAAACCTTAAAAAAAAACCCTTAACACCACTCCATGCATAAAAAACTCATCCTCAAAAGAAACCTCAACAAATGATATCCATTTGAATAATCTTTAATATCCACCTTATAAAGTTTATACCTCACAAAAATATCCACTTTAATAAAAGGTTTATACCTCAAAAGAAAATATCCACTTTTAATAAAAAACTCACACTTTATGAAAAAGAACCTTCGCCATTTATAAATCAATTTAAAATATAACCCCTTTCTCATTTGTATAAGAAATTGTGGCACTAATAAGAAACTTTGACTTTTACCTCCTTCACACATCCAACTATACCAAATCTACACCACTCCTTATGGAGGAATCCATTGGCATCCAACGCGATCTATATCTGACCGGGAAAACTCACGCTTCAAATTCACGGATCTACAAACAATAAAATCAACCCTCTATCCGTCCTCACGACCACTGCAACCACAAATTGATTCAACGAGCAACACCAGATCTGAGTATGCTCCAACCTTCTATCAGGCTATCGACGTCGATCCACTTCAACCTCATGGATCCTAGTCCTCTTTCCCAAGAAAAAAAAATGTTCCTCATGCTATCCACGCGACCTGTGCAAACACATGCGGTTCCACACCTCATGCAACCATTAGAGTGTGGCGAGTTTGCACCTCACGATTCACTTAGAGTGCATAAATATTTAAGGATTTACGCACTGTAATACACAGCCGGAGTGCGGAAATTTTAGGTTTTCAATCATGCGTAAAGTTTGAGTAGTATGCCGTCACACCCTTCTAGAGGAGGGATCTGTGGACTTCTAGAAATTGACGCACCTCTCTTTTGCGGCTCCTCACTTCCGTGGCTCTGATACCAACTTAGAATTATGAGAAACAAACACAGGTGAGGTTCCGCTCACAATCTATATTATTCAATGAAGACTGATTACATCATTATATAGGAAACAACTCTACTTAGTTGGTTATAACAAACCACAAAAAACTAGAATCTACATTAAGTGAAGTAGAGTTCAACTACGCAATTGACTCTTGAAACTGACTCTTGCTCCATTATTTCCAAGTATATCTAGTATCTAGCATAAATTTAGGTTGAATAATCATATGCCAAGGTGAACTAACAGAGTTATTATAAAAAGCTTCTATTTCTTTATTTTTATTTTTTATTTTTGCCAAACTTATTCTCTATTATACCAAAAACAACCAATTTAAAAAAAGGAATATGTAATAAAATTTGGTATAATAGGTGATAGGGCAACTTTCAATGTATTGTTATATTAGATGATAGAGCAGAAATACATGATTCATGAAGTAAAATGTCCCAGAGAGAAATAATGTAGGAAAGTTTGTTAATAATGAACAAATTTTCAACTTAGCAGAAGACAAAGTTGATTTTTAATGATTTTTTTTTATACTGAGCCAGTTGAAGGGCAAGTTGATAACCAATGTCGCTGAAAGAGCGTTGTGTGCATATACAACTCTTAATTTCAAAGGATAATGACAACCTTTACATTGCATTATGAGATAATGCAAAGGCAACTCAACTCATAGCTACATCTTATATAATTTTTAAAAAAAGTCACAACCTCTTCTCAAGACTAATACTCCTAGAAATAGAAATCAAATTCACCTTGTTAATCATATATGAGTGTTTTTTCAATAAAAAAAAACTTATATTAGTAAAATATAACAATTTCTGTTACAATAAAAAAGTCTAAAAAAAACCATTCTTCCATGTCCTTCAACATCATAGACTTTTTAAACTGTTCATACATAATACACCAAAAACTGTACCTTTTTAGCAATAATCTCTGTAGTATATATCCGCCAAAAGTGTAATTCTAGTATATAGACAACAAAAAAGATCAACATCTTTTCCTTAGCCTTTTTACACTATTAGATCATTTTCATTCTTTCAAAAATCTCTGGATCTTCTTCAACACCTCCTGCAAAGTAGATACCATCCTCATCGAGAAGTAATGCTTCTTTTGACAGTTGATCCTCTTCCTCATTGGAAGATCTATAGATATGATTGGCTCTTAGTTGAATGAAATTCCACTGCCACAGTTCATTTTAATCTTGAAAGTGCCTAAGACTGGACATTTTATGACTGCTCCCACACCACACTTTGTACCCCTCTCTTGTGAAGTACCATCAAAAAATCCCACAGGCAGATCCCCATCTAGTAAAGGTGACTGCTCTATCCTACGAACCTTTGTATATTTAGTGATTGTAGCTTCACCCAAATCCTGTAGTATCTCGTTGCACACATTAACTCTATTTATTGGATGATCTTCAAATATAGCTAAATTTATGTGTTTCCACACCTCCCAACAAATGTACTCAGGTAACTCTTTACAATTCTCCTTTTTCTTAAACCCGTTTTCACAACAATCATCAACTTGCTCACCTTCCCAAACACTATTAATTTTTAATTCCAATAATAAGGTAGCCCAAATGTTTTTAGTGAACATACAGTCCACAAAAAGGTGTTTACAGTTCTCCTCCCGTGTCCCGCATAAAACACATCTACTTGGCCCTAAGAAACCTCTTTTATATAAATTCTCCCAGGTAAGAATTTTCTGTTCAAATAATAGCCACATAAAAAGTTTGATTTTTAAAGGTAAATCCTAGTTCCAAAGTTCACTATACCAGAAGACTGGTTCTACTATCATTGCCTCCTCTAGTTGGGCTTCATAAGCTTGCTTAGCTGTTACTTGTCCTCCTTTAGTATCCCATGACCACATTAGTGAACCTTTTTCAATGTTCAACTCAAATCCAGAACCCACTAAACTTTTGACATAATTATTCCATTCTTCTATAAGTTCTCCTTCCAAGCCTAGATCCCCAACCTTTTTCCACCTTGGTAGCCTTGTGCAAGGAATTCTATACCTAGGTGTCTAAGATTCCTTGATAACTTAAAATAGGTGTCTACCATTACCAAGCTTCCAAACCATCCAATCCGTTATTATGGATAAGGATGAGGTAAAGGTAAGTGCCCTCCAAATGTTTGAAATGCTAGGTCAATTTTTCCTTCCTTTCCTAAACCATTCCACCACAGATTTCTTCCTAAGATACTTTTTAAGTATCACCTCATGCCAAAGACCATGAACCATAAGACATCTCCATAAACTTTTTGCTGCTAGTGCTTTGCCAAATGTAAAGATATTTTTGATCCCCCACCCCCCTAACTTCTTAGGTTTAACAATTTTATTCCAACTTATCATGTGAATCCCTTCTTTTGTCCTTTTTGTGATAGTATTTACAATATTTTTTGGTATTTTCACTAATGAAAAGAAGTAAACATGGATACTCTCAAGTAGAGCTTTGACTAGAGTAACTCTTCCCCCTAGACTTAACCATCTATGACTCCATTTTGTAATCTTTTTTCAAAATTTTTCACCAACCACAACCAGTCAGATTTCAAATAACAATTAGGTTTCAGAAAACACTTTATTGACCAAGCATGCAAACAGAGTCTGGATAGCAATTTCTCCAATATATCTAAATAACAACAACATCACAATTTTGTGCAACAAACTACTTTTACATCCATTCCAATATATCTAAATAATAACAACATCACAATTTTGTGCAACAGACTACTTTTACTGCCATTCCAATTATAAAAATCATCACCTGTGCTCTTAGAAAAGGGCGCGTTGAAAATTGCTTTATACAACTAATGACTATCCAGGCTAATCTGTGCCATTCACTTTACAAAGGACGATATCCATCTCGGTATTTAGTAAAGCACAGCAGGCATTTCACTTCACAACTTTTTCCATTCTTCGGAGGGAACTATAGAAAGAAAAATGTATATAATTAAATCCATACATTGTGTTAACCTAAACTAGCTGGAAGCCCTCAACGTAATAGGTTTTCTTTTAGTACGTATTCGACGCGAACTCGAGATCTGTAATTCTGATACCATTTGTTGAATTAAG
>ML805546.1:0-20252 GCA_009831015.1 Picea engelmannii
AACCCTGATTCATAATCTAATTCTAAAAATAATGGTAAAGGACAGATCATTGATGCAGACCCCACTACTATTGTCGCGTCCGCAACAATTCAACCAGAAGAACCAACAGATCCTGAAGAGGGGGAGCGCCTTTTTCATTCACAGATGTGGGTGAAGGGGACCCCACTGCATTTTATTGTTGATAGAGGAAGCCAGAAGAATCTCATCTCAGCAAAGGTCGTCAAACAATTGGGATTGTTGACAACACCACACCCGCAGCCATACAACATCGGGTGGCTTCGGCAAGGACGAGATCTCCATGTCAACCAACAGTGTCGATTGTCATATGGCATCCAACCCTTCAAGGATGAGGTATTATGTGATGTTGCCCCACTATATGTATGTAATGTTCTCTTGGGCTAACCATATATGTGGAGACGCCATGTTGTTTATGAGTCTCGACCCTGTAGTGTCATTGTTACTTTGGGGGGTCATCTCTACAAAATACCAGAGGTAGTTCCGACTACTGTTCCACCTAAAAAGTGTTGCAAGGTAGTATCTCATACTGCAAAATTCAGCTTCTTCACAATCTGTTCAAAAGGAGAACAAAAGGACACTGCAACCACTACAGCCTTGCCCCAAGCACCTTCTATCCAACAGAAGCAGGTTGACAAGGCTGTAGCAAAGTGAAAAGATTCCTTCTGCACATCGTCCTCTCATGTATCTCAACTTGTTGAGCAGCCTCAACCGCAACAGGTTCGTGACAGATTTCCACAAACTGAGCAGAGCGACGTCTCCAACAAGACAAGCAGCTCACCAAGATGCAGATTCAACAAATGTTTTTCCCTCTCCCCCGGGAACTCAATGCAATGGAGACCATTGCTTCCTAAGGAGGGAGGCTTTATCTAGGTGGATATCGGTGGCCACCCACCTTTTCCAAATGGCTCAAAATGGATTTTTGGCAATTTTGGCAATTTACTATTTTTAGCAGGTTTTAACTTTTGGGGCCATTTTAAGGGCCCAAATGAAGGTTTTTCGAGATCTAAGTTCTCAATGATAGTTGAAGGCATAATTGAGCCCCCAAAATGAATCTCCTCGATGATACCTTTCCAACGAGCTATCACACGCCTAAAACGGAGATCGTATGCAAAATTTACGACCCCGAGAAGTTGATGTACTCACTTACCCAAACGGGGCCCACATGACTTTTGGCACTTCATCTCCCAGGGTTAGGTTTTTGGATGTCTAGGGTTTTTGGAATTCCTGCTTATTGTAAAAATTCCTTTAGAGCCTCATTGTAATAATCTTCTTGCGAATGCGAGTAGCCGTCACATCTCTTCTCAGAGATAAGCTGCCACCATTCTAGCAAGTCTTTCACTCTGTATTTTTGCAGTCTCTGTACATTTCTTTCATTAATAGAAATCGTGTATTATTGTATATCTGTGTTTATGATTGCATCTCCGATACATTTATGCTATATTATTGAATATTTGCGATATCTCTCTACATTTCTTTATTATATCTCCGATCTCATTTCGTGCCGAAAATAATCCGGATCAGGGCCACCCTCGAGTTGGGACTAAGCTCCACCCAAGGCAAGGGAATCCTAGACTAGGCTAAGGTTACAGGGAAAATTGCATAGAGAAACCAGAAGAATTCTCTTTAGGAGCCTTCTTACGTCCACTACTCACAGACTCTCATTCCTCACATGCCTGCTCCACCCGAGAGTATACACCTTCACAAGCACAGTCCATCAGTGCTTCACCTCCCTCTTTGGGTCTCGACAACAGGCTGGATCAGGAACTCTCAGAGCTCCGTAGCTGGTGCTGGACTCTCTCTGGGAGGAACCACTTCCCAACAGACTCTCTCACCTGGAAAGAGCCGCTCACAGACCTAAAAACCTGCATCTTCAACCACGAGCCTGACAACCCAGTTCTTCAGCCCCTTTCAACTCAATTGTCGCACGGTGAGGATAACCACAACACAATCCCACTCATGAAAACAAAAAGCAACAACCCACAAAAAGTTCAGGTACGTATTCAGATCTGCAATGGCAGATAGATTGGGTTCACAAATTCATAGGTCGACTTTCCCCTCCCGACCAGTTCTCTCAACAGTGTATAGGCATGTCAAGGACAGACGCAGACCAAAAAATGGGATCAGACGGAGGATGTTTCGGTTTTCAGGAAGACATCTCGGTTTTCTGGTTTTCAGAGTTGCATGAGGGTATCCGAAATCAGACGCAAAGGATGACAAAATGAGGAGCGAACCCCCTCCACACCTGAATTATGCAGCTTTTAACTGCATGTGCCTAGGCCGACACATGTTTCCCATGAAGCTGCATGCGCTCAATCAACATGCTTTCCTCACCAAGAACTTAGGAAAGCACTCAAAATTGTCCACCTTAGCTTTTTGGAAATAATAATAATAAATTATTATCCCTTTTTAGAGGTAAGCCCCCTAGCTTAGCCCCTAGGCCCAACACTTAGCTTTTCTTTCCACCTTTCAGCCCCCGTTCCTTTACCCACTCTGTGGAAGCTTAGTCCCCCATCATTCTTTCTTTGTGGTCAGTCTCATGCAACGATGTTCATATTTTTATTAATGTTGTGCATAATTACATATACAAAAACAGGCTCATGGCCTTAACACTTAGGCTCTCCAGCCTACAAAACATGATTTACAATTCATAAACATGATTACAACAGGGCTCGTCCTTGGGGATATTACAATACTCATGAAGGAGATAGCATCTTCATCGTTCTCATCATTTTTTTGTGTCAATACTGCAACAAGAGATTGATCAGAAATGAAAGTATATAGAAAGAATTCACGATTAAAATCAGGACTACGCAACACAAGAGCATTTGAAATAATAGTCTTAATTTTGTTGAATGTTTTTTTTTCTCTTTTTTATTCCATTTGAATTGTGATTCTTTTTGAATCAATTTTTGCAATGGCTTTATAGTCTTAACGAAACTGTGAATGAATTTCCTGACAAAATTAATCTTTCCAAAGAAAGTCTGCATTGATTTCTTGTTATGGGGAAAAGGAAATTGAGATATAAAATTTACACATTCAAGTTCGATTGTTATGCCTTCTTTTGATATGATACAACCTAAAAAATTTCCTTCAATAACCCAAAAAATGCTTTTTATTTGGATAAAGAGAAATTCCATATATTCTGCATCTTTTGAAGATCCAAGTAAGATGTGAAATATGATCAATGTTATTTCTTGAATAAATGTCATGTCATCCACATAAACTACCACACACATATTGATTAAACCTCTAAAAACAACATTCATTGCTATTTGAAAAGTAGTCCCAACATTAATTAAACTGAAAGACATTTGTTTATATGCAAAGGTACCTCATTTGGTATGAAATATAGTTTTGAGCTTATCCTCCTCCTATACTAAGACTTGATTATGACCAGAGAATCCGTCGAGGAGTGAGAAAATCTATGATCTTGAATTTGTCTATAGAATTTGTTCCATAGGTGGCACTAGATAATTATCCTTCTCTGAATCCTTGTTCAGGTTCTGAAAATCCACAGAGAGACATATTTCTCCATTTTTCTTTCTGACACGCACAAGGTTGACAGCCCATGTTGGTTGGAAAATGATCTTTGCATTTATAAGTTTCTTAAGTTCTTTTTGGATCAGAGGTTTGATGGAAGGATAGAACCTACAAAGCTTTTCTTGAAAAGTCTTAGCATTCTTTTTCATCAGTATGGTGTCCTGGATAATTCATGTATCATAGGTTTTTAGATCGTCATAAGTCTAGGTGAAAATTTCCTTATGAGTTTTGAACAATTTAACATAAGTTTTTATTTCTTGTTCAAAGTAGTCATTGCCAATATTTACATATTTTGGATTTTCACTAGTACCTAGATTAAAAATTTCATCGCTCAAAGTGGAACTACTTTTTTTAGCATTTGGTGATTTTTAAACTTGTTTCGTAGATCAAAAAGTTTGTCTAGGTTGGTGATTCCTTTAGGCATGGTGTGTAATTTGGTTTCACTTGTTTTTCCAAAATCTTGTTCTAAAGATGCCTAAAACTCTTCATCATTTATGGATAGATCTTTGAAATTTTCAGTGTTGGTAAGAAATTCCAAAATCAATTCATCTCCTTCAAAAAATTTCTAATTGGTAATATTGTTTGGGACCGAGGGTTTGCATAATAAATCGATAGCAAAGTTGGTTTCCTCAAAATATTCCAACGGAAATAACCTAGAAGTAGGAGTGGCTAAAGAATCAACCACACGATTTTTATACCTTGGCACTACAATGATGTTGAAATCTAGAAAATTTTCCATTAGCCTTTGTATATCTTGTTGATAATTTCTGAGGTGTGGTGAATTGCAGTGAATGGTATTCTTAATTTTTCTAACTATGATTTCATAATCACCACAGATTTAGATTTTTTCATTTTTTAAATTAGTGGCCTTTTTGAGACCTTGTACTAGTGCTTCGTATTTAACAATATTATTCATGCAATCAAATTCTAATCTATAGGACAAAAAACTATGTTTGCTCCCGGGGTTAATAAATAAACATATGGCTCTAGCTCCTTCTTGGGATTTTGAGCCATCAAAGTATAGAGTCCAGATATCAGGGGTATACTTAATTTCTGGCATTTTTTGTCTATTTATATCATGTTTTCAAAATTTGCTATATTATTAAAATTCACACTATTTACAATTTTGGTGCCCATTGTCACTTCAAGAGATAGGTCATCTTGTAAAACTAACTTTAACATTTGTGTTTCTAGAATTCCAGATGATTAGAGAAAATTTGGTTAAAAAATGTGCCTCCGAACCCTAATACCAATTCAATGTCATACGATATTAGCCAATCAAAATACTTTAAAATTCAAAAGAGGTGCATGTCGAAAACAAATTTTTATTATATAATTTGAATATTTATGGTATTTTTTAATTATATAATTTGTCTACCCTAAGCATGACCATTTCCAAAATTGTCTTGGATATCGAGAGTGGAATTAATATGCTAACCAATTTTCCAATAATTATAATAAATGAGAGATAATGTATTGAGGTGATATTAATGCATTGACACTTTTCATTACTAACATTAAATTTTTTTATTTTTTTGTTTTTTAAATCACGGGTTTTGGATATGATTTTATTTTTATTTTTATTTTGGAGTGTTTTCAATTTCTTTCATAGTATATCTCTATGCACAAAAATTCGTAGGCAATCCTATAATATTCATTATGAAAGTGGTATAATATTTAAATTTTAAGTTCAATATTGTGTGTATGATAATGGTGTAGTTTCTAGATTTTTGGTTTTTAAATTGTGTAGTGTAGAATGTATTTATGGATAATCATTGTGTACATGGTTTTCGAAACATCCAATGTTTCAAGTGGACACTCTGTCCATCATCAGGAACAACCAAAAAGCTCATATGTAGGAAAAGAGTGTCGGGGTTTTGAATTTAAAGAATTGGATAGGAAGGTGACCGTTGAGAAAGAATTAAGTAAATAATTAAATAATAAATTTATGTTGGCCATTGAGATTAAATAAAGAATAGGATGGCCTTTCATGGCCTTTGAGATTAATAAAAGGTGAAATATTAATTAGTGGTGAAAAAATCAAGAGACTAAGTTAAGTATTATAAAGGTGGAGATGAATTAAAAATAATATTAATGATATAGATAAGGAGGTAATGGTGAACTTGGATTAGTGAGGAAATTAATTTGTAGTTTAGTACATAAAGATATATATTATTATAGTATAATAAATGAATATTGACTATAATGAAGTTAATGTAATAATGAATATGATATTGAAGGCATAGATTAATAATTGAGGCAAGAATATAATATTGGTAAGCTAATACTATACTATAATATATTAATATAATATAATATAATAAAGGCAACAAAAAAGAAATAAAATGAAAGAAATATATAAAGAATAAATTGTATAAACTTAGAGTAATTGAAGAGGGAAGAGAAGGTTTTCAGGTGATGGAAGAATCCAAAAGAATGTTAGACGAGCTTGGATTAGTCATACTAAGGAAGGAAATATTGTGTAGATTAGTACATAAAGATATGAAAATAATATTATGCATTATTATAATATAATAATGTGAATTAATCAATAATGATTTTACTGAAGTTAATGTAATAATGAATGCGATGTTGATGACTTAGATTAATAATTGAGGCAAGAAGATAATGTTGGTAAGATAATACTATACTAAAATATAAAAAAGGATAGTGAAATTGAAATAAAATGAAAATAAAATAAAATAAATACCGATAGGTACTTTAAAGCTAGTTCCCACCACCATCCTGCCCAAATATATGTTATCCTTAAAACCTTGCTTACACATGCCCTCCACATTTGTGCTCCCCAATTCCTCGCACAAGAAAAAACCCACTTAACCAAATCCCTATTGTCCAATGGTTACTCTATCTCTCGAATCAACCAGGCTTTTCGTTCTGCCAACAAACCTATAACAAATTCACCCTTATCCCCCCTCCCCTCCTCATGCTCTCATCTCCATGCTCTACATCCTTGGGACCATTGATCTCATCTCAAAACTCCTCGCTAAAAAGAATATCCAAACTGTGTTCAAACCATACAAAACCCTTAAACAACTTTTTATAACTACTAAAGACAAATCTGACCCGATGTTGGGCCCAAGAGTTTACGAAATCCATTGCTCCTGTGGAAAATCTTACATAGGTCAAACTAGCATATCTTTCAAATCTTGTCCCACAGAACATATAGTTGATAAAACCCACAACCGAACCTCCAAATCAATTAACGTTGAACCTTCCTTCAATTCTAAACATCTCATTTGCTTAGACCAAACTAAAATTCTAGCCTCAACCCGTTTCTACTCCACTCGACTTATTCGGGAAGCTCTTGAAATAGAAAAATATCCTAATAACTTTAATCGCGAATATGGCTACAAACTTATCCAATCTTGGAAACCCACCATTCACCACCTTGATCATTAGACCACCTTTATAAAGTTTCCTTTCCTATACCTCTATCCCCCCCCTTTCCCCCTTTTATTCTTCATAAATCTTGTTTCCTAGCATTCTCTGGGATCCTTCCGTATTTATCTTCTCATCATGTGAAAACTTTATCTTCTCTCTTCAGTTGATCTAGGTTTATATAATTTATTATTTTTTCATTTTATTTCAATTTCATTGCCCCTGAATGGGCCTAATGGTTAAGAATGTGTGCTTCCTCCTAATAGGTCACAAGTTCAAATCCAAAAGGGGGTAGGGTATGTATACCTCCGTAGACTTTACCAGTCAAATCGTTGGGCGGAGGGGTCTCATACACCAATTTGGTGTCTGGCTTGGCCGTGTCCTTAAAAATAGATTATTATTATTAGTCTCTGATGTAGGCATAGAGGGACTATAGCGATCGATAAATCATTGAAATGGCATTAGCTTGTGCGTTGACCAGAAATATTTGCCTATTGTCTATTGTTGGAACAAGGGAAGTGAAAACATCGATTTTTATATAATAAAAAGTATCATGTTTGTCAAGATCTGATTGGACAAAGGATTGGAGGTCTTATTTCCGCTTTCGCTATTCCCAATATAAAATATGTTTGCATTTCCAAAGTATTTGGTAGTAAATGGTCATTTTTGAATCATAAATTTTGTTGTGTATTTGTCGAACGTGGATTAATGCTACCATTAATTGAAATGTTTGTTTTAGCATTTTATGCTAGGTAAATTTATGGAAATGTTTGATATGGTGGCATATACAAAGTATGGCTTTGCAATACATTCTCTGGTGTTTGAACTATTGTTACAAAAAATATATGAATTTATTTGGGATACGTCAGACACCTGCCACATTGAATTTTGTTATTAAATGTTTACACTGCATTTCTGACAGACTTAAATGTTTACCTAACAGGCTTGGTAGTGTTGAATGGTTACTTAACATGCTTGTTACAAGACATTTTCTTCTGTTTTTAAAATTTGTATGCTCCAGGGGCATTGTTGGTTCACTGGTCCATGCTTGCTTTTTTCATGGCATTGATTTCTTATTTGCATGTTCTCGTTGTTCTTGCTTGACTGTTTGTGTTGTTCGAGTTTGCATGTTTGGGTTTCTGCAGTCGTGATTGGAAGAGCCTCGTTCCTGGGGGGGGTGGTTGTTTCTTGTTCCTTTCTTCGTTGTATGTTGTTTATTATTGCTTGATTCGACTTTGCAGGGTTTCGGTCCTGCGCCTGCACTTGGGCCTTTTGGTGCTTTTTGGTTGGGTTCTTATTTGGTTTTTTTTCTTGTTTGCCCAAGGTTTGCAATGTTGGGATGATGCATCTTCGGTTGGATCTCTGGTTACATTTTTTTTCACTTCGGTTTGCATAGAATATTATTAAGATAAAATAATAGACCAAAGAATTGTAGGCGATCTAGATTGCATCTGTTACGCGTTGAAATTGAGTTTGTCAGCCTGGAGATATATTTCATAGTTGCTGATGTGTTTTCCATGGATTATGTGTTACTATGGTTTCATAGTTATGAGAGTGTCTTTTGCTATGTGGGAGATATAGTTGTTTTTTACCTTTTACTTTCCTGTTGTAAACTGCATTTGACTCTAGTTTGTCGTGTTTCTGTGGTCATTCTGAACTATGACAGGTCGTGTTCGGTGTATACATTAGCTTTGTTGAATTAGTTTTCTTTAAAAGAAGGCCTCCTGGATAGAAGAAAATGCAATTTATGAAATTATAAGTTTCTTGGACAACATAGGTTAATGATCGAGGCTTCTGGGGCTGGCAAGCTGAAAATTGGGCTTATTACGATAAAATAACAGAGTAAAGAATTGCTAACGATGTCAATTTCATCTGTTATGCTTTGAAGTAGATTTTGTCAATCTCAAAATATATTTCATAGTTGTCGATGCTTTTTCCATGGATTCTATGTTACTATGGTTTCATAGTTATGAAATTGCCTTTTGTTGTGTGGGAGATATAGCTCTTCTCTCCCTTTTACTTTCTTGTTGTAAACTGCGTTTGACTCTACTTTCTCGCGCTTTTGTGGTCATTCCAAGTGACTGCAATTCAGTTGCATCCTATGACAGGTCATCTGTGGTCTATCCATTAGCTTTCTCGAATTAGTTTTCTTTAAAAAAAAACCTCCTGGACAGAAGAGAATGCAATTTTGAAGTTATAGGTTTCCTGAATAGCATAGGTTAATGATCATGGGTTCTCAGGGTGGCGGGCTGAAAATTGGGCTTCTGTTCTTCCGTGCCCTACAAATATCATGGAGAGTTTCACAATCATTCCGATCGGCCGTCGTTCGGTTGCATAGTTAGCCAGTTTTATGGACGCGGCTTGGTGGATAGGTGGTATCGAACTATGGTGTATACATTAGCATTTCCGAATTAGTTTTCTTTAAAGGAAGGGCTCCTGGACATAAGACATTGAAATTTATCAAATTATAGGTTTCCCGGACAACATAAATTAAACATAGAAAATATGTAATTTTGTAAAGTAGATATATAAAGCATGCACGAAGCCCTCGTCCCATACTTAGCCAATTTTTGCATCGCGGGTTCTCAGGGTGGGCGGCTGAAAATTGAGAATCGGAGAGTTCCTCGATATACAAATTGACCATCGGACTTGCGGACTATTTGAATTTGAAGGCCGTCATGTCCAAAAAAATTAGCATTGTCGAAATAGTTTACTTTACGTACGTTGTTTTACATACCCTGGTGGACAAAAACACACACGAAAAAAATAGTAATCATTTTTTGGATCGCAGGTTCTTGAGATGGCGGGCTCTAACTTTGGCCACTGTTGTTATGTGTCCTACAAATAGCATAGATAGTTCCGCGATATACAAATAGACAATCGGACTTGTGGACTATTTGAATTTCAAGGGATCATGTGCAAAAAAAATAGCATTCTTGAATTACTCTTCTTTACGTACGTTCTACATACGCTCGTCGACAAAAACTGAAAAATAGTAGTAACGTCTGTTACATAGGTCTCCATCCCCGCTACATTCAGTACTTCCCAATACACAATAAATATGCTTTCAAAAGTTAGAATCGACCAGACAGGTTCAAAAAGATGGGCTTTAATAACTGGAAAGCTCGAGGACATTTCCCATTAAAATAAATAGACAGGCTAATATTCAACCCTTCCTTGTTTTTTATTTTGAACGGGCAGGGAAAGATGAAGACTTAAACACAACGTAGTTTCGCAGTTATTAGATACTCAATTCACATTCTCGCTATGGCTTCTGCCAATGAGTTGTCCATCATATATGGCCTTCCTTCTAGGTTGTTAGATGGTTTTTCCCCTTTACTCAAATAATAAAAATGTCATTGAATTTGAAGAACATTGAGTACTAAAGTGCCTTACCTATGAAAGCGCCTTTTTGCCAGCATTTTTAATTTGCGATTATTTTTTTTTTGCTTCTGCAGTTTTAGTTTTTCTTAAAAGCTTCAGCGTAGTTCACGAAGGTGTCGCCCATAGAGGGCTTGACGTCATGCCCCTCTTTAATATTGTGCATTTCAAAATGATGGGCTTTAATAACTGAAAATCCTGAGGACATTTCCCATTAATGAATAGACGGGCGAATATTATGGGATCTGGCAATTTCTTTTTACCTGCATTTTGAAGTTGCGAAAATAGTTTTTTTTTTTTTTTTGCAGTTCTAGTTTTCTCAAAAGCTTCAGCATAGTTCACGAACGTGTCGACCACAGAGGCCTTCATGTCATGTCCCTCTTTAATATTGTGCATTTTGAAATGATGGGCTTTAATAATTAGAAATCTCGAGGACATATGCCATTAAAATGAATAAACAACCAAATATTATGGGATCTGGTAATTTCTTTTTGCCTTAATTTTGATTTGGCGAAAATATATATATTTTTTTTTCTTGTGCAATTTTAGTTTTCTTAAAAGCTTCAGCATAGTTCACGAGCGTGTGACCTATAGAGGCCTTCACGTCATGTCCCTCTTTAATATTGTGCATATATTAGATGTCAGATTTGAGAATCTGCTCAGATATGGGAATTTTAATACGTGCTGCTAGTCACTATTCAGTGTACATATTCAAAAAGATTGGCATTAATAACTAAAAATATCGAGAACATTTGTCATTAAAAGGAATCAACACAAAATGTACGGAGGACCATCCAACCTTGCTTTTAAATACTTATTGCCATTTCTCTCTATGATCAAAGAGTTGTGGTTTAGTGTGCCTTCGTTCTAATGTTCCTGGTCATGGGCATGTAAGACAACTTAGAGATGCGATCAAGGGAAGATGAAAGAAGAGACTGGTTTTATGTGACATGAGCTTTGAGTAAAAAAAAGTCTATTATACAAGAGAAACTTAGAGGGGACGGAAAAAAAAAAGCAAGTATGTTTGGTGTTCTCCCTGTATTCAATGCTTTGGTTGGTTGAAAAGGCTGCCTGGAAATTTGTTTGTTGAACTTATTTGTTTTATTGCTGGGAATTGTAATGGATTTTTAGGTCACCTGCAAGATAGTTCTTCGTTTAAGTATATAGCTTCTTCCAACAACACATATTTGTCCACTTTATCGAATTGTAGAGATCACACAAGTATTTGTCTTCCTCAGAGGTTGGTAACAAAATCTGTATGGGTGGATAAAATGACATATTATCACTACAAGAATTTCTATTTCATAATTTGATGACCTGCATGTGGCTCCGGTAGCCGACTTGACAGAAATCCATGTTCTTTGTCAAAGTTTGTTCGGTTTCTTTTGGATGTAGTTGCAGAGTCCACATATTAGGCGTCACCTCTGAACATTCCAGACCTTTCTGTGGATCACCATACCTCGCCTGCTATGAGGAAAGATATATTCTAATGCATTCTGGTGCATTCTGCAGCATTTGATGCACTTGCCACAACTCAGCTACCCGAAGAATTTATGTACCTCAACAGATTTGCATTTTTCATATGGGATGGATGTTTCTTCCAATTTACTGTAATAAAGCAAAGAATTTCCACATACAAATCCTCAGGCAGGCTTCTCAACCAAATAGACGATCGAATACAGGGAGAATACCAGTCACTATATACTTGAATTTTTTTCCCCTGCCTTAACTGTTGTGACATAAAACGACTCCGTTCACTTTGAAATCAACTTGAATCGCATTTCTAAGTTCTCAGATGTGAATKCTTAGGAACATTGCAAAKAAAACACCTTAAACCCCAACTTTTCGACGATAGAAGGAAATTAATACTTGACAAAGAATGGAATGTTGAATAAGAAKCCATTGCAAGYAGGCCATATCTGGAAGAAACAAGGTATTCAAAAAACTGGGATAGATGTACTTCGCAACACCGATTAAGTACAAAACCCAAAATTGATATTCAACTCGTTTTTTACGAATAAAGAGTTTGAACGTCAAGAAAAGTGTGAAGAAGCTTCATCAATGTACATATCTTTAATTGGTTGACGGCAGACGAAATCACAATTGTTGTCGCAAATAGCCTTAGTTGTATTTTGTAACACATCTTATTTGAATATAGAATAATTTTGGTTTATTTCCTAATAATATTTTCCAATTTATGGTATTTGTTTCAATTGTATTTTGTACCTTCTTCCCCTGTGTCGTTAAACATGAAGGACAAGCTTTTCTTTGTGCTTCTCACTAGTTCAATCTAAATAAAACCTGGTCTGTTATTTCTTTACATTTTACATTTAAAAATACTTTTTCATAGGCCATACTTATGTGGCGTCAGCTCTGTATTTAAAGAAAGAAATTGGAGGACCCTTTCTGCTCCCATTCTTCGGGTTCCGTAAATAGATTGAATTCATGAGTTACAACAAGGAAGCTGAATTGTTGACAATGTTCCTGTGAAGTATGTTGGATAAATTGAAGCTTGTTCTATTTGATAATATCCGTGCATATATACTAATATCAATACTATTGGAAAAAATACATAAAACTTCCTCTTCAGCAAAGATTAGGTAGTTATGTTTGGGTTTTTGGTATTAAACAAATATGTCCAGTGTTCCGTCATATACATATTGCAGCCTAGGAGTTCCGTAGTTTGCAATTTATGCTTTAATTACTTAAAGTCACATCAAATTTTGATTGCCTTTAATTTAATTTAGATATTGATGTTTATGGAGAGTCGTCGTTTGTTGATGTCATTGCAACGAATACAAGATGAATAGATGATAAGGAATTTATGTCGTTGAGACCACAATGAAAATTCATGTTCCTTGTTGCGCTATGTACATCTTGCAGTCAAAATTTTCCTGGTTTCAATGAAATTTGCGAGCCGAAGAGCATCTTGCAAATTGGGAGATCATTTGCATTTGAAACAGAAACAATCCATTAATATATATTAGTATGAATACTATTTAGATAAATACGAAAACTTTCTCCATTGATAGATACTAGTATGAATACTATTCAAATAGATATCAAAACTTCGTCTTGGCCAATACTTAGCCAGTTATCTGGACACCAGGCCCCAAGTTCGCGGTATCCAACACCTATGTCCCCTGTTTCGTCATATACATGTTGCAAGCAAAGAACTTCAGTGATGTGCACTTAATTCTTTTACTAGTGAGAAGCCAACAGAGGTTTGAAAACATTGCCATTAATAAACAGAAAAAAAAAGGTTTTCCCGACTCTCAGATACTTATCTCTTTTCCCATTTTGATTTTCCCATTCATTATGGATTTCTGGTTTTATACTTAGTCGTGTTTCTATGTACGACGGGATGACATGTTTTCATCTCCATATATATCCTCACAAGACGAATCTGACTGACCGTTGTTCCATTCCATACTTAGCCAATTTTATGCCCGTCATTGCGGGGTCGGCGCTTGCGAGCCCAGCTGCTTATTGTTATGCTATATACACCTTGCACTGAAAACATCTGTGATCTACAATTATATCGTGGGTTCCTTGTATACATTAACTTCATTCAAAGTATCTGTTGTTGATATGCATTCCTAGCAACTTCCCATCCTTCCTGACATGCATCAACAATGGTCCTACCAGTGACAAGTGGACACAGTGGTACGAAAGATACTTTTGCGATATGCAATTCATGCCTTAACATATCCATATATATCCTCGCACAATGGATCCAACCAACCGTTGTTACTTTTCATACTTAGCCAATTTTATGCCCGCCGTTGCGGCGATGCCGCTTGCAAAACGAGTTGCTTATCATTTTGCTATATACATCTTGAACTCAAAACATCCGTGATCTACAATTCCACTACAAGTTCCTTGTATACATTAAGGTTGTTCAAAGTATCTGTTGCTGCTTTCCATCCCCAACAATTTTTCGTCCTTCCTCATATACATCAACAATTCTCTTACTAGTGGAAAGTGGACATAGTGGTACAAAAGACACTTCCGTGATCTGCACTTTATGCGTTAACTGGTGAGAACTCAGCAGGAATTCGCAAGCATTTGCATTAATAAGCAAGCACTAGATGTTCTTCTGCGAGATACTTGGTTCTTTTTCCCTTCTCTTCTTCCCGTGTATTATCTAGAATTCCACTGCGAACTTCTACGTCCTTTTTCCCTTATTTTGTTCCTGTGTATTATGGGACTATAAAATATGGACATGATATTTTATATAACATGTACAAATTACGCATTCCATACCTAGCGACATTTTGGATCGCGGGTTCTCGGTTGGGCAGGAGGGCTCAAAATTGGGCCTCCATTGTTCCATGCCCTACAAATAGCACCCTGAGTTCCGCGATATACAAATTGACAAGCGCACCTGCGGACTGGCTAAGTCAACATTGCACTAATATTGTTTCGTGTCCTCCAAACAACACTCCCAGTTCCGCGATATAGAAATTGACAGACAGAGTGCAGGACTGGCGGGGTGGAGATTGCCATTGTTTACGGATGTTAATTCCTATGAAGTATTTAACAGTATCTAAAAAATTATTTTAGTTTTTATTTTTTTCCCTGTATAACAGTATCTAAAAAATTATTTTGAATACTAAAATAACTCTTAGTAGTGACAATTGGACACAGAATTATGAATCAATTGGGATTGCACTCTCCGCAATATACAAATTGACTACTGGATTCTGACATCATCCACTCTTCCATGTTACATATTATGCATTCCAATGTTCGGAGCGATACAATTAGAAGGTTCGGGCCTCGCCTCCTTTGCAGACACTTTCTCAGCCTGTTTTGCATCCTCCTGTTTCCTGGTTCATGAAATATGCAGCTCTAGCATTGGCGGGTTGACATATGTTTATCTCCATTTATATAATCAGACAACGAATCCGACCGATTGCTTTTGCTTTTGATGCTTTCGATGTTTTTCCATTATATACATATTCCACTCTAAATTTTCGTGATCTACAATTCCACTGCTAACTACTCCATTCTTTTTCCCTTTTTTTTCTTCCCGTGTATTATGGGACTATAAATTATGCACATGATATCTTATAGAGCATGTACTAATTCCCATAATATTTTAAAGAGCATGTACAAATTATGCATTCGATATCTAGCGACATTTTGGATCGCGGTTTCTCAAGCGGGCGGGCTCAAACTTGGACCTCCATTGTTCTGTGGCCTACAAATAGCACCCACAGTTCCATGATATACAAATTGACAAGCGAACCTGTAGAGTGGTTGACTCGACATTGCACTTTCATTGTTTCGTGTCCTCCAAACAGTGCTCGCAGTTTTGCGATATACAAATTGACACACAGAATGCAGGATTGGCAGGGTGGAGATTGCCATTGTTTATGAATGCTAGTCCCTATGAACTATCTAACAATATCTAAAAAATTATTTTGAATACTAAATTAGCTCTTGGTACTAACAACTAGACACAAAGGTATGAAACAGTTGGGATTGCACTCTCCACAATATACAAATTGACCACTAGATTCTGACATCATCTACTCTTCCGTGTTATAGATTATGCATTCAAATGTTCGGAGCGATACAATTAGAAGTTCCGGACCTCGCCTCCTTTGTAGACACCTTCTCAAACTATTTTGGATTCTCCTGTTGTCAGGTTCACAAAATCTACAATTCCAGCGCGGTCACTCTACCACTGCTCACAAATGTTTCAAAGTATCTCTCGTTGCCTTCCATCCCCACTAACTTCCTATCCTTCTGGTTGTGCTACCATATCCTCTTCGTTGTTACACGTATTTCACTCAAAAATTTCAGATACATACAATTTGACCCTCGCGCCCTCACTCTCACCGCTTGTACGTTGCAACCCTGTTTTGTAGCTGTCTTTTTTCCCCTGCCCGCGACCTCCGTACATTCTTACTATGCGATTAGAAACCTTTCATGCTAATAGTTGGCCATGCAGGAACCCTCAACATTTTCATTAATGTCCGAAAACCTCGAGGAGATCTCCCATTATTACGAATTAAACCAAGATGTGCAGAGAGTTATTTTGTCCCTTCTGATTGTTCATCTCCAACACGCATCCTCGTGTTGGGTCACTCAAGAAATATACAATGCTTAATCACTCATTGCAATATCCAACGTGTTGGAATTTCTATGTATGCAATTAGTATTGTTTAATGCTAATAACGCATCATGCAACAACCATCCAAATTGTCATTAATCAACGAAAGTCTCGAGGACATCTCCCATTTACATGCTTTCGACCAAAATTTGCGCAAGGTTATATTATCCCTTCCAACTTTTCATTTCATTCATCGGATGAAACAAATAAACGTTCTTGTAGACTTATGGCACCAGGTCGACAACAGTTTTGTGGAGATACAGTAAATATGTTCGCACAAGAGGACCAGATATTTCAGTGGTCCAAGGAATACTTTTACTATTCATCCCGTTCCGCCCAAAACGAAGTGATTTGGACCTCTGGAATCGCTCGTGCAGGCTGCGTTCCTGAGGTTTTTGACTCTAAGGAGGTGGTCTCTTGGTGCATCGAAAAATATATTCCAGGCCAAATAATTATTCCACTGCGCGACCATTCCCTTGTTTCTTTGTCGCCTCGGCTCTTCTGCGAGATGTTAAAATTGTCGATCCCAACATTGACGTTGAGAGGACAAGACTGCAAACAATTTCTAGAAAAAACATCATAATGGGTTGGACATCATAGCGGACTTCCTCGAAGACCCGACAACAGTTCCTGAATATATCACAAGGCTACAGGTAAGTTCCTTTAGAAATCCATTCCGGGAAATTGCTTGGTTGGTTACAAGAATAACGGGACAGGCATCCACATAAAGCATTTCCCATATAATTATTTATATTTTGTATTTCACAATCGAGGAAAAATACATTTTCGATTGGGGGAAGATAATTTCGATTGAGCTCTGCTCCCAGTTGTCACGATTCAGAGAATCAAATCAATTTTATATGTCATCCTACTTGATTTTCGCAATTGTGTATTGTTGTCTGTTTCCAAAACTTTCTCTTTCCAATAAAATAAACTATGGATTCAACCCAGTAACATTCTGGCATGAGGCACTATGGAGACACAAGGCTTCCCATTGTTTTTATGAAGTTTTTAATGGCTTTGTCTCAGCTTTCAAAGATTTACTGTTAGGAAAGGATGCTCTGCGGATGTCTGGCCAGGAAACCAAGTTTTTGAATAGGATGGGAACACTTGAGCAAGAGGAAAATCACAATGTTCTCATGGTATTTGGCTCTAAGGAAAATCCTTCCTTCCTTCCATGCCACATCATGGACAAGATGTTTGTTGCAGAAATATCAAGGCAATTACAACCAATGGTTGCATTTTTTCCATGACAAGAAAAAAAACCAGTTCATTCCTTTGCCCTGGAAAGTCGAAGACTTTGTGTGCAGAAACATCAATAAGATTGACGAGTTTGTCGCCCATTTCAATAAATTGAACCTAACGTACGCTGAAAGGATAAAAGGGTTCGAACCTAATGGAATTTTTTGAGAACATTTACTGGGTGTTGGCTTTAACACCTCTTTTATCCATACATACCTGACCCAAGACATGAACAGTGTCGACAACAATCCTGCTTCTGCCGATTGCGATGGAGAGAGATTGCAAAGCACCACTGAATTGTATAGACAACATGGAAAAGTGTCCGGTGAGAAGAGTACCCAGTCCCCCGCCAACACTCCCAAGAGCACAACATCACAGAGCATAGCTTCGATGGTCCACCCCAGTAAGAAAGAAACCCATAAATCTTCAAACGGAGGAGGAGATAAGAACCCTCCTTGCATAAATATTGATAGTTCTCACAAAATTCCACTGGTGAAGAAGAGAAAAAAAAATGCAGGGCAAGCGAAGGAACCCCAAACTAAAAGTGGAAAACTGCAACTTGAAATTGAAGCTGAGCACATGCTGAAAATTAGGTCATCCGCGGTGGAAATATTGGACATTGACTTTTTGACATAGATGAATCCTTCGTAATCCAGAGCGTTATTTTTGACTGCCAATCTAAAAGTCTGGTCATTGGAAAGAGAGATGTAACAAATAGGAAAGGCAAATCTCGCGCAAAGATTAACTTTAGCGAAATTTCGCCGTCCCAAATCTGTCAATTTCACCAGGGAACCGGTGACATTCTTCGTGATTCCATTCGAGGAATTGAGACAGAAAATGCCAATATGAAACAATGCCTCAACGAATTTGAGCAGGCTTTCCTTGCAACTCTAGATTTTACCAATCCTTTGGAAAAAATCGTGCCTGCTACCACTACAGCGTAGATGAAAGTATCCTCTACCCTCCTTGCATTCTCTAGAGCCCTTGTAGAGAATAACATCAACAAAAGAATGCAGTTAGTTACTAAATCATGGGAAACATCGCAAAATTTAGTTTCCTTTGGAAAGAAGGCCAATGGTTTGCTGGAACAACTGGAGATGAATTTAAAAAATAAATAGCTTTTTTGTGATCAGGTACTGGCCCCTTTTGCCAACTATGTCGACAACACATCGGAACTGAAAAGAAAACAGCAGAAACTCCCCTCGCCAAAGCACACCAAAAAAGTAAAAGCATGCTGGCAAAAGAAAGTTGACAACCTACAGCTCACTGTCAAGTCATGTAAACAAGTCATATTGGAAAAGGAAGATTTATTCACAAGCCAACTCTAGTTGGACTTAGCCGAAACTACCAACGAGGTTCAAGATCCTAACTTAATTCTCAAATCCTTGTCAGTCACCAAAGAATCCTTCAAGGAACAAGTGGATATTTTAAAGGGGTTGTCTTTCGAAAAGTTTTACAACATACTTGAACATTGTCTAGATGAGCACGAGAGCTGGGTACTGTACTATGCCTCACACAATGAAGAAATTGAACAGACTTTGCATAGAATTTCAATGGATCTAAGGAAATTAGAAAACGACCTTTACGACATAGAAATCTGGGATGAAACCAACACAGCCCCCATGAAAAGCTACATTGAAGAATGGTTCCAAAAGAGAATGGACGACCTCGTCTAGGAAGGGCAAGAACTGGTCAACAAGACTACAATGCCCATTGACGACATCAACAAAAACGCATCAGCTTCATAGTAAGTTTATACTACCATCTTGTTTTGTTTATCAATCCAATTTAATTCTATGATGTCATCTTCTCTTCTTTATCAATCCACTTATGTCCTCTTTCAATAGAAAACTGTAACCAAACACTCTTAACTTCCAATTTTTTATTTTCAGGTCTTCCTCTCTACCGTCGCACACTTCTTTCAACGTTCCTAATTCTTGTACTTATTTCTTTTTATGGTCCTCGGGAACCCCAATCCCAGTCTATATGACAAATACATTTAAATTTCCAGAAACATGTAACAGACATTATTAATTTTTGATAAATTCCAAAGAAAATTGATTCGACAATGCCCTTATTGTATACTAAATTTTGGGTTTCTAGGAACCTTTCTTGTTTGTTCCAAATAAAACTAATTCGGATATGCTACATTTATTGTCTCCTATTGTATGCTAATTTTCTTGTCTTCAACGACGTTGATGTTTTAAATGTTGATGTAATTTCCAGAGATATGTAACATACATTATTTATTTTATAATAAGTTTGTATTGTATAGTTCACAACACCGCTTCTCAATTTGTATATCGCGGAACTCTCGATGTTGTTTGTAGGGAACAGAACAACATAGACCCATTTTTGAAACCACTAGCCCGAGAAGTGCGATCCAAAAACTGGCGAAGTATGGAATGACCCCTCCCTGCATGCTCTATAAAACGTGTACAAAGAAAACTAATTCGCCAATGCTATATCTTTTTTTTTTCCAAGAAAAGCCTTAGTTTTAAAGCAAGCTAATTCAGCCCCGGATGGGGTGACACGACACACGGGGTCA
>ML805546.1:21643-41865 GCA_009831015.1 Picea engelmannii
TGGCTCGGATGGCGGTTTGCATGGTTTTCTTCTCAGTGATGATCACCTGGCCTTGGTCTTTGAGCTACGCAGCCACTTGGCGGATGTGGAACTCAGGACGCTCCTCATGAGCCAGCGTTTAGACATCCTCCTTGGCGCGTTTTCCAGAGCTCCAGCTCAGCACAAGTGTCCACTGTGCGCGCAGGAGTTTTCTATTCCAGCGAGGCACGCTTGGCAGGCGAGTGAAGGTGACGGTGCAATGGGTGAATAGGTTTTACTGCTTCTTGGCTTTTGTTTTCTGCTTTGCTGTCTTATGCACTCTTGGACCATTAGCCCTTGTTCTGGTTTCCTGCGGGCAGGATAGGGGCTCTGAACTAAATGTTTTATTGTTATAACTGCTATTGGCCCCTTAGCTATACTGGTTTCCGGATACCGGCAGTATTTTTGGTGGTTTTTAGCCTTGACTATGTATTTTGCTTATGTTTTGTGATGATCTAATATAGAAGGTACTACCCTCTCTTTTTTATTAAAAAAAAAAAAGCAAGCTAATTCAGGAAAACGTTATTACTATTCTATTGTATAACAGACATTAAATTTTTTGTAAGTTTCTATAGTCCGCAACTTCACCTGTCATTTTGTATATCGCGGAACTGTTGGTGCTATTTGTAGGCCACGGAACATCAGAGACTCAATTTTGAACACGCCAATTTCCTAAAACATGTAATAGACATTATTAATTTTTGATCAATTACAAAGAAAATTGATTCAACAATACCCGTGATCCAAAAACTGGTGAAGTATGGAATGACCGCTCCCTGCATGCTCTATAAAACGTGTGCAACGAAAACTAATTCGACAATGTTATATCTTTCTGTCCAAGAAAAGCCTTAGTTTTAAAGCAAACTAAACTCTGCCTGTCATTTTGTATATCGCGGAACTGTCGGTGCTATTTGTAGGCCATGGAACATTAGAGGCCCGATTTTGAACCCGCCAGCCCGAGAACCCGCGATCCAAAAATTGGCTAAGTATGCAATGAGGGCTCCATGCATCCTCTATAAAATCTCTTCCCCATACTTTATAAAAGTACAAATTTTGTATGTATAAAACTAAATATCTACTTTATACAAGTACATATTTTGTATGTATAATTTTTTTATTTGTGATGAATTTCTATAGTCTGCAACTACACTAACATCAAAGGCCCAATTTCTGTATCGCATAATTGTCGTTGCTTTTTTTATATCGCCAGCCCGACAACCCGTGATCCATTACAAAAGTACATATTTCCTATGTATAAAAGTATTTCAATGTATTTCAACTTTCTAGCCACGTGTCTGTACTATGTCGCATTTACTCCCATCTCAACCTGGCAGGGACTCCGCTGCCATACAACCTTGTTATTATTATTATTATATTTTAATATAATATTAACTTGTCAACATTATCTTCTTACCTCAATTATTACTTTAAGTTTATACAATTTATTATTTATATTATTCTTTGATTTTATTTTTTTTCCATAACCTTTATTATATTATAGTATACTAATAACTTACCAATATTATATTCTTACCTCAATTAAGAATCTATGCCTTCACCATCATATTCATTATTACATTAACTTCATTATAGTCAATATTTCTTTATTATATTATAATAATATATATTATCTTTATGTATTAAACTACACATCAATTTCCTCCTTAGTATAACTAATCCAAGTTTGTCATTACTACCTTATCTCTGATATCATTAATATTGTTTTTAATTCGTCTCCACCTTTATAATAGTTTTCATTCTTAATGTCAAGTTTGTCATTACTACCTTATCTCTGATATCATTAATATTGTTTTTAATTCGTCTCCACCTTTATAATAGTTTTCATTTTTAATGTCTCTTGATTTTTTTCACCACTAATYAATATTTCACTTTTTATTAATCTCAAAGGTCATTCTATTCTTTATTTAATYTTAATAGTAAATTTGAATTTATTATTTAATTCTTTACGTAATTTTTTCTCAACAATTACCTTCTTATTTAATTTTTTAAATTCAAGACCTAGTCACTTTTCTATCCAAATCTTTAAATTCAAAACCTCGGAACTCGTTTYCTACATATGAGCTTTTTAGTTGTCCCTGATTATGGGTGGAGTTTCCACTCAAAATATATTCTACATTATGTCTAACTATGAAAAGTTGCACTCTTATGTTTAAATTATATCTTTATTACAAAAAACAAAAACAATAAATTTTTAATTTAAAAAATACTTAATAATTTCTTTTCCTTTTAAATTCAAAACTATGGAACACAAAAACCATGGGTCACTAATACCATCCGCCCAAAACCCACTTATTTACTTCAAATGGATTTGACTCTTATCATAATTCATTGTTATTGAATGAGAAATATGATACGAAACAATTCATTAGTTATTTTTTTAAATATATAATATTTATTTTACATTTTTTTTAATCCCATATAATTTTGAGTATGTGTAATTTTATATGTTATTTTTTAAGAATTTTTAATAGTTTTTTTTGGAACTTTACGTCTTGAAAAATTGGTCCTATAACTTTTAAGATGAAACTTGGTATTTAATTTTCTTTCCTTATTCTAAGSAAAAACATTATATTTAACTTTGTCTTCATAAATTGATATTTATATAAAATATATATTTAAGTTAGATTGATTAAAAGTAAAATAACTATGAGAAACTTAGATAAAAATGAAATATTAAAAAAAATATTGAAAAATTGTCTGCATTACATTATTTTATTAATTTCTTGATTTTATATTAGAAAGACATTTTTAAGTTGAAATTTCCTCTAATACGATAGAAATACTCTAAATCCAATGAATAATTTCCCATAATAAAATATTCACAAGAAGAAGGTTCATTGGTTGCTTGTAATTCCATTATTATGTGCTTCATGTAATTTTCGTGATCAATTCTAATTTTTTTCAGCTGTCCATCCATGATAACCATAAGTGAGACCAATGAGAAGAAGAATACCCTTGTAGATTTTGTGACCAATATCTACTTAGCAAAATTCCATATGCTTCCAGGATATCAACCACAACTATGTCAATGACTTGTTGAACTTTAGGATTCGAAGTTATTCAGATTAAGTCATCTTTCAATTCGCTGATTACTTTAATCTCATACCTGTCAAGATGAATGATGTGGGTCGAACATTTGGTCGTGGTAGCATTCAAATTTTTGCACACAAAATAAGGCATAACATTTGATGATGCTCCATAATCCACTAAGAAGTTATGTACATTTTGATTAAATATTTTGAAGGTCAATAAAAAGGTAGAGTCAATGATTTAGACATTTTTTCATTGAGTGTAGTATTTATTATTTCTTTATGAGTATTGCATCCATCTATTCTTCCTTCAAATTTAGAAGAAATAAAAGGTTGATTTTTCTCATCTCTTAAAGCATTCACAAGTATCTTGCGCTATTGGGAAATCTTAAAGAGATCCATGATTGAAATATTTGTTTTAATTCTTTTAAGATCTTCTATAACATTATACTCCATAGGTTTTCAATTAAGAGTTACATCTTTTGGTAAACCAGTAAACATTGGAGTGGGTCTATTGAATGGGTTAGGAGTCTAGGGCTTCTTTGAAATAGATGTATGAGGGACAACAACTTGTGGTTGGAGCAAAGGTCCTTTATTTCTGGTTTGAACTGCTAAAGCTTCTTTGAATGTTTCATCATCTTCGGTTAGATTGATGCTTGAAAATACATCCGAAAGAACCATTGATGTTTCATTAGGATCTTCACATAATTTTTCTTCCACATTTCCTTATATTCATTCATCACTTAGCAATTAAGCATATCCATCTATAAATCTATTAGCAACCAAGTTCATAAGGTTGATCCATTGGGGGCATGCTTTTTCAAAGTGACTTTCCTTACGGTAATTGAAATAATTATCTATAGCTAAATATTCCAAGTCAATGTTTAAATTTGTTGAGGGTGGTTCAATAGCTTTGGGAGGAAATGGTATTTTAAAGAATAGTTTATAAGGCCTTTGATTTGAGTTTCCCTCTCCCAAATTTCTGTTCATGTCAACTATTTTGTTAGACAAATTTTTAATCATCCTTTGTAAACTTTCCATATCCATAGAATATTTTTATTTACCTTCAATGAGGAGCTTGGTTTGAGGTCTTGTTAGGATTAGGTTTTTATTGGGTGGTGTTATCTTTCTTTCCCAATGTGTTTTTACCTTCGTTGCATCCTTTCATTTCAAACTTGATTTTCTTGGCTTCTTCAAAATTTAGGACTAAAGTGTTTTTTTACTTGCTATTTTGACAAACATTGAGATTGAAGCTGGTAAAGCATTATGATAGAATTTGATTTGTAATTCTAAGGCGGGGGCAGTTCCTTCCTGAAATTTGTTTAGAATTGTTGTAAATAGTTGACTAAATTCTTTCTCTTTTTCTTTGGGACCCATGACCATAACAAATAATTCTTACATTAATGCACCTATAGTGGTTTCTTTCCCCGAACGTATCTATGAAATCCTTTTGAAATTCATACCAACTAGTGATGAATCCAATGGGTATATTACAATACCACATAGAAGCTAAGTTTTCAAAGGTGTAAGGGGAAAGGCGACAAACTACATATTCCAATTATACATTCATTAATCTAAATGTTAGGCTGAATTTATTGATATGATCTTTGGGTAAGCTAGATGTTTCAAGATCAAACTTTGGAAGCAATCGCTTAGGATGCTTAGGCAAGTTACAAAGTTTTCTAGGTATAGCCAATGCATCTTTGGCCAACCAAGGTAGATTATAATTATAATTATTGACCATATTTCAGGTTCTAATTCTGAACCTTTTGATTATGAGTCTGAATACTCTTGATATTTAGAATGTATACTCTTTGGTAGAGTTGCAACTGTATTTTTAGGGATTGTGGGAATTTAACTAAAGGGTTGTTCAATTTCTTGTAAATCTGAATCCACGAAATCATCTACTATATGAACCAACGCATGTTTATAATTTAGGACTATGGTTTTGGTGGTGTTTCTTCGATGAGGAATGAGTGGAGTCACAAGCAATGCACCAATGTTTCTGGTGTAATCTCATGTAATACATCTAAAAGTGTTAACCTCTTCATTTGATACTGCATATGGGATTGACTCAATATTGTTTCCAGTATTAACCCTACCCTGAGGTATTGTGTTTTCAAAAGTTTGACCTTTAGGATTAGGAATTTATGAATATGTGATGTTTGTACGGATTTCCCTATAAGGCCCTCCTTCTAGTGTCAATTTTTTTGAGGGGGATGAATTTCAAAATCTCAGCAGTAGGAATTAAACCCAAGGATAAGGCCCAATTAGACTCATCCTTGTTTGGTATGGAGTAATCCTCCGAGTTAATGATCTGGACATTCGATGAGATTTAAAAGTTTTCTTGTTTGTTTTTATGTTTAACAATTTTATAAGATAACTAAAAAGGTAAACTAATTTAATGGGTTTCAAAGGAATCTGTCCTGCAGGGTAACCTATGTGAACAATAAAAATATATGAAAAACAACTTTTGATCCTCATGGAAGCAATTCCCATAAGAAATAATTATTGCATAATCATTCAAAAGTAACATAAAGTTGAAGAGATGAAAACAAAATACCAAGAATTCATTCAAAAGATATTTCATTAAAGGATAATCAATAAAGCATTTACCGAGAAAAGTAGCAATTCATTTAATCATGAATGATAACTTAACAATAACTGAAATTCTTACTGGATGACTGAGACATTTAATCAGTAGTAGAAGAATTCACAACAAGGAATAAAGGTACATAAAAATCTCGGTAAACCAAATGCTTTGAATATAAAAAGAGTTTTTGAATTATCTTCAAAATAGTTCTCTGCTACAATCCTCAAAAAATTCTCCTTGGAGCCAAAAAGGCCCTTTTCAGAGGTCGAACCTCTTATTTATAATTTCACTTTTCAACTTAAAAATAGAATAAAGTAAAAAACAAAAAAGTTCAAAATATTGCATGTCAAGAAGATGCTGACGGAATGGGACTTTGAATGACTGCATGCTCATCATTGTACTGGACCCATTGTTTGAAAAATTCCTTGCATAATCGAAGGTATGGGAAGACATGTTGATCTATAGGAAATCTCAAGATTTATCTTTCTGTCTTGAATCGCTAAGTGTATCTTTCTATTTTCGGAAAAACCAATTCTAGCTTGGAAATCATCTTGACTTATTCGACCATATACTTATTCGTGTGGCCACAACTTAGTGAAGTGATGGTTTTGATGTCTGCTTCCAATTTATTTGCAATTTTCTTGAATTCAGTGAGTATTTCATTTGTTAGTTGAAATTATTCTGGTTGGTTGAAAGTAGGAAAGCCATTCTCAACCATGACTTTATTTATGGACTCCCAGAATTTCGAGCAAGTTACCCATTYATCATTTACCYGGTCTTGTTCTAGTGTGGTCAATTTTCCATAGTACTGTATTGCTCCTTTTATTCTAGCCACTTCATCCTCTTCCAAAATCCCAATATCATGATCCTCTTCACCATGACCTTTCTGAATTTCTTCGATATATTCAATCYGATCCCGCATTCTTCCTTGATTTTCATTTCATATTAGAACTTATTTATATACTATAAATAAATACAATGTTTCTTCTTGGATTTATGTTATCTTGGCCATAAAAATTCTTTTTATCTGCTCATGTTCCTTATCAATKTCCAAAATTTCTTTTAGAAAAGGGGTAAGAACATCACAGGATCCTTTGTAATAATTCACTTGATTTATAAGGAACTCAAGTTCATTTTTCATTCCCTCGACTTCATGTTCATCCACCTTATCTTTCTTAATAGTAGCTTGAGATATAGCTACTTTAGCATATAAAAATTCACTCACATTTTCTCTTTTTGTATCTAGCATGAGTTCATCAGTAGTGCATATTACAGAACTGTCGACACTTATATTTCACTTCCTTTACATACTTTTACAATTGCCCGTCGACATCGATCATAGGCAATGTATTCTAAGTTAATGACTTCATCTACATGCTCGGAGATAGGTTGATCACCCCATGACATAATATTTTCCAAACTTCCTAGAGCGTGAAAGTGCTCCATCACTAGTTCCTTGCCTTTATCAATCACTTGAGCTTCCTTAGGATTTTTACCTTGATCTATTTCTCGAGTCTCCTATGATTCTTTCTCTTATAGTTCTTTATCTATACCTTGGTCAGTTTCCCGTGTCTCCTGGTCATATTTTCCTTGATCAATTTCATGTGTCTGTGTTGGTCCTTCATATTTTACTTGATCAACTTTTTGTTTCTTTGGTGATTCTTCACCTTTATCAACTAATTGTGACTTTGATGGTTCCTCACCTTTATCTTGGTTTATTGCCTAGGTATTTGATGATTCTTCATCCTGACCTGCTACTTTCTCTTCTGTCTTATCAGTATCATCCTCCTCTACCTCAGTGCTTTCTTTGGGTACATATTCCTCCTCTTCCTTTGTTAGTTCAATAATATTTGTATGAGTTCATGTAGATTGGAATCCTTGTTGCTGGTATAGGGATTGCTTGTTAACTATGTCTTTCTATAGTAGCTCATCTTGGATCTGTTTACCCTCTATTCCCTATCATTGTCATTTTTTCCTCAACAACATGACTTTATTCTTCTTCCTTCAGAGTTTTTTATTATTTTTCCTTTTCATGTCGCTCTTGCAACTCTCTCTTTCTTCTCTCAGCTTCAACAACTCTTATTTTGTTTTCTATTTCTTCTCGAGAAACATTCTCTTATCATTTATTCCGCAATTCTTCCTCCATTTTTCATTTAAGTTCCTGCTCTTGATGCAATCTGACATGTTCCTCTTGAATGGCATGTTGTTTTGTTTCTTCCCTCAACCTGAGTTCATCGTGTTTTCTTTCTTATTCAGCTACCTTTTTAGAAGCTACACCATGGTTTATCTCTATCATTTGTTTATCTAGTGATAAGGTTTTAATTTTTTTTATTTGAGGGTTACTCTTATTTCCAACACCTCATACCAACTTTGGGAATATTTAGTGAATGCTTCCTCCTCCCATCTTTCATCATTGTAAGGCCATCTATAAGACACTTGTTCAACATGTTGCAAAACTAGTCCTTTGGGATTGTGCCTCCTAAACCTATGAATCTAGAACCTATATTTCAATTGGTTGAGTGATTATTTCTTTGGTTGTCTTGTATCCTTAACGAAGTGGCGACCAATCTTGAAAACATAATGGATAAATATACTTTTCTTGTATTCCTTTGCGAGGGATGCATTGAACCCTTGAAGTATAGTTTGATATCATACTTCTCCCATAACCAATCTATCTGGGACATACTTGGGAAATAAGTGAGGTGCAACAATTACCCCATAAATATTTATGTATGTAAGGTCCTCATCTAGATACCAATTTCCAATGCATGAAATAAGCTCCTTAGCTTGATCAATCAATATTAGGATCTCTACATAAAATGATGAAATATAACCTAGCCAAGAAAGAATCACATATGAGAGAATATGATTTTTTGTACTTATTCTCCAAAAGAATATGAAAATAATGGACTGGAGCTTCTTAAATATGCCAACTTAGATTCATACCCAAGAATATGTTTCTATCACATATCACATCTAATAGATATGAATCCATATAGAAGGAAGGAACAACACTCGGTTCCTCAACTGCATGCTAGGCATTTTCAATTTTATAACTCATCCGACCGGACACGATGGATGCCCAATTGAAATATTTCCCTGTGATGGCCACCGCGTAGGTTAGTGGGATCCATGCATCGATAGAACGAAAACACTATTTTTCTCCATAGAGTCGACACAAGAAAACCATGAGATACATGTAAGGTTATCTTAATCATGTGATGTTGTACCATCCAAAAGTCCTATGGAAGAACTTTTTGTCTTCCTTCCACCAAAAATATATTATCTTCCTTAAATATTGTTGGTCATAGAATCTTTTTACAAAGGTAGTGTTGAGAAGTACCTATGGTTTTGGAAACTTCTAATATTTATCTACTTCTGGAGGTAAAAAACCCCTACGTAATTTCCCCTATCATCATTAACCATGCAATTTTGAGAGTTAGTGTGACTAATAATCCATTCGATTACTTCTACACATGAAAAAATGAGTGTTCTAGACACAACAACATGTAGACAAGATCTCCTAATATTCATGAAAACTTTGTCGTACAATTCCCTTACATTAGGATTGTTGTGAGGTGTGACCTATGGGTATTGTAATATCTCGGTTCTAACCCTTATGAACTATAATGTATTATGTAAATATGACTTAGGCTGGTGAGACGGTAAAGTTGAAAAGGGGCCAGAGTGCCTAGGAAATGTAATACGTCATATACTTTAATAAAATACATTGTTGGCTGCAAGACAAACAAGGACAAAAGAGATAGGGGGAAATGATTCCACGAGAGAGGGGGCTTGAGGGGCTAAGCCTTTTTATTATTATTTTATTTACCCATAATTGATTTTATGGAGAAAAGGGGTTACATGAGCTTCTTGGGGGAGGCCATGTGGTTCTTGATTTCCAAGTAATTTTATAAACCCATCTTTGGTTTGGGTGGGGGTTCACTAGTTCTTATTCTTTCATTGTTACACCTTTTCCACTCTTCATTTTTTGGATCCTCACTCTTGTTGCATTCGTATGATATTGGTATGAGCATGGATATGAATGGTTGTGTGAGGGTGGCTTGGGGTGAAGTTAGGGGATCGTTCTTCCCTTGGTTTGTTCTTCTTCCCCTTGCTCCCTTGTTCTTCTTCCTCTTCACTCACTACTGCTAGTTAGTGTGCTCTTGGGTTGAGCATGGAAATGAATGGCAGGAAGAGGAGAGTCATCGTTGAATGGATGTAATGATCCATTGATCATTCCAGGAGGGAATGGATTTCTGTGTGCATGAGCTTGATGGCAGTTCAGATGGAACTGTCCATAGCTTAGAGTCCTTGGAGTTTCCAGTAGGGAGATTTCCTGACCAGTAGCATTGGAGCCCTAGAGAGAAAGGGAACAACCTCAGGGACTGCATGGCAGAGAAAGGTGTTCATTTCTTGGGGTTGTGCAGGATGAGGGGGAAAGAGAGTTGGAAATTAGTATTTGTTGTGAGGTTGGGAAACCTGAGAGATACTTAGCCAACTGTTGTGTGTTTAGACTTGTCCTAGGACCCGTCCTTGTGAATTCATAGCCCTGTCTCAGGGGTGACCTGTTTTTGAGAGTAAATGAACAACAATGTCTATGGTTGGGAGGAACCTCCTTGGTATGCAGCCAGTTGGTGGATGTTTACTTGCAAAGATAAGTGCTCTTTGTGTTTTTTGTGTAATGTTTATTTCCGTTGTGTATTTAATTATCTTTGAGATATGTATTTTTAATGTGCATGTCCGCTGGTTATTTGTTGTGCATGGCACATTGTTTATATCTTTTATGTTGTGGCATGGATATTGTATTATGCATGTGATTTTCATGCCTCCAACATTCATGAACAATCCTTTGATTTCGAGATAAGATCAAAGAACTGAGTCTTGGGACTGCAGCGTGCCCCGCCTGCTGGTGGTTGGGTGTGTTGAAACCTGTTTAAGTGGCGTAGCCCGGCCTATGGGTGGTTGTGTATGTTACAGATTGGTCTCATAGATTCTGGTTGAAACACCAGGCCTGTATGGGCTGGATTTGTTGGTCAGAGTCTCGTGGTTGAGATTGATTTATGACCTTGAAGCCGTAAAGCTCAGGAGGAATGGCATTACAGAGTCCGTGCAGGAGCTAGAATGTCAGATATCCTTTGTAAGGGTTCGAAGTATCGTGATTGTCCCTTTCAAATTTTGGAGCGATAACCACTGTGGGATAAAGAGAGATCCGAGATCGTTGGATCAGAGGGCAGGTGAACAAGGGTCGTCCGATGAAGAAGAAGCAAAGGTTAAGTCACAACCATCAGATCTCATTGGAGAGAAATTGATGGTGGGGAGGCATTGCGGGGATCGAGAAGAAAATTAACGTTTCTACAAGTTGTGAGCCCGCAATTGCTCAGGATCATTGATATTTCTAGATCAACATATCAACGGTGGATATCGATCCCACTACGGAAGAGAATCTTCTCTTTGCAAAGATCGGTAAGGAAATTAAAGAGTGAGCGAGTTGAATCTCTGCAATCACTCATTGTCATTGATATTCAAGCAAGGGACATGTGTCAGGAGATCTCGTACTCCGAGAGGAAGCAAGAAGAAGTTGAGTGAGTAAAGACTCCTGAAAGATCGAAGCTTCTAAGAGCTTGAGTAGATCCCAACTGTTGATCGAAGTGGACACATGGCATGAGATCCTGCACTCCAGCGGATAACCACTTCGGAAGAAAGATGGATGCGAAGAGCTAGAACTCCCGAAGTCCTGAAGTCAGGAGTTAATCCAAACCGTTCATTAAGGGAGACCACGTGTCGACATATTGGCCAGTTCAGGAGAATTGGAGTGTGCTAGTGTGGAAAATCCTGAAGCTCGAAGCTCCGAAGCCCAAAGAGCCAAAGTGGTGGGGCATGATGATGTCACCTAGAGGTGATGTGGACCCCAAAAGGTTAAGCAGTTTGAAAATTCATATTTTTGGAGATTTGAGGAATGCAAGCGTGAAATATTTCAAAGCCCAAAATTCTAAAGTGACATGGCTTGCTGACGTCACCTGGGATGACATGGAAACATGGGATGTGTGCCATGTGTCAGTGAGTTTTGAACTTGTGGAAGATTGAAATGTAAGTTAGAACGTGAAACATGTCACCTACCTGATTGGGCCACGTGTCCACTTCTAGTATTTCACCACGTGTCAACAAATTGTGTAGTCCGAAGACGGGGCACTCTGGAAGAAAAATATATGGCAGTTTACATTGGGTCGAGAATTCTCGAAGGCCTGAAGGCCAGAGTACATATCGATCATTGATCCCAGAAGACACATGACAGTAGATCTCGTAGTCCAGAGACTTGGTACTCTAGGGGTTTTCAAGTCTCTACAAGTGAAAAGTGTCGAATCCCTAAGAGTCGAAGTGATTCACAATCGTTGATCTGTGAGAGACATGCATCAATGGATCGTTGAATTCGGGTGAAATCACTCTGGGAGAAAGTGAAGGCGGAGAGTTTGAAACTCCCGAAGCCCTAAGAGTCGAAGCGATTCACAACCGTGGATCTGTGAGAGACACGCATCGACGGATCGTCGAATTTGGGTGAAAGCACTCCAGTAGAAAGTGAAGGTCGACAGATATGTGGGAGGACATGCGTTGACATATATTGAACTCCGGGTGAAAGCATTATGGGAGGAAGCAAGTGGGGGGAGTGGAGACTTCCGAAGGTCGAAGTCCCGAAGTGGACTAGAACAGTTGATTTGAGGTGGACACATGGCGCATGATCTAGAACTTCGAGTACAAAGTAATCCGGGGGAAAGCAGAGGTCGAAAGTGTCGAACTCCCGAAGCATGGATTCCCGAAGTGGATCTCAATCGTTGATCATGAATGAGGATGAGGATCGTTGATCTGATCTTGGTTGAAGGTTCTGAAGTTGCGAAGCGCCTAGGAGGGTAAGCCCTAGGTCACAGCCCAAGGTCACAGGCGAGGAAGGAGCTAGAGCTTGTCAATGTGAGATTGGAACAAGGTGCTAAGGAAGAATGACCCACAATTAGTCATCGATCTGTGAATGAAAAATTGACAATGGGGGACCATTGCAGGGAGAGGAGGAAAAAATAGAGGATGTGCTAGTTCACAACCCGCTATTTTCTAGTGTCGTTGATCTCGCTGGAACAAGGGATCAACGACCACGATTTAAAGGAGATTTGGGTGAGCACTTTTCAGATTGTGGTAACAGAGCTCTCCGATAAAGAGTGAGCATGTTGTCAGCCCACAATTACTATTGACCGTCGATCTCAGCCCTTGATCGATTTTCAACCACACGATCTCCGATATGGTAATTTCTAACACAAAAAGCGCCAGGAAGGATTTGGTCGCGGTTTCAAGCCATGGTCACCTGAGGAAGTGGTTTGAAGGGAGTTCCTATGCAAAATTAAATTCTGTATTGGCCAAGGGATAACATGGAAGTGTTATACGATGCAGATTGATACATATGTGTTCTTCATGAATTAAACGGAAAAAGTTTGTCAAGATTAGAGGTATAACTAGATCAATTTAAGAATAGGATCAAATGTTAGGGTCATGGAGGCATGACATTGCCTACAAAAGTTGGATGAGGTAATAAAGAGCTACAAAGAAAGTAATGGAAAGTAGATAAAGAACTCGAGAAGAGCATAATAGAAGAATTATTATTTTGATACTCGAGAATGCGAATAAATTGCAGGTACTACAAAAGAAAGAATCCTCACATGGGACATGAAGCTAGCAGGTGAATAATGTCATTAATGGGAATAGAAAGGAAAAATAAGGCTCCATAGCCTTGAAGGGAGAGATGTGTAGACAGTTGCAAGCTTGATGTGGAATAAAACAAAGAGATTAAGAGGTGGTGTGTGAATAATATCTATGTGTGAAGCATAGGAGTTCCAGGGAAGGATTTGTTAGATATGACTTATCTACTTGTCTAAAAGTACTTAGTGAAAGAAATCCACTTTTGATATCAGAGTTCACAGTGGAAGCAGGATGCCAATGCAAAGAAATTGGAATGCTCTCTCACTTGAAAAGTGGCATTGAATGAAAATGGATTTCCATTAGGGAATGGTATTAAGTGTGAAAGGTATGGTTTCACAGGGAAAGGTTAATGAAGTAACCTAATGGACAACTAAGGAGTAATAGTATTTTATTCAAGAACGTTGTAATAGGGTGATGTAATGTTTGAGCTACTTCATTCCAAGGTGTTGGAATGTTTTCTAAAGGTAAAGTTGGATATGACTGCCTAGGAGAGGCTGTTGAAAATAGAACACATTGGTTGGATTGCAGAATGCTCAAGTGGAACTTGGCTGGAAAGTATTCAGACCAGGGAACCATAGTAGAATGAAAGCACACAAGGCAACAAGGATCTGAAGAAATTCAAGGACAACCAACTACAACATAAATTGATAAATAAATAAGTGAATTGAAACAGAAATGCACTAGAGTGCATGAGCCATACAATGAAGTTAAAATGCATATGCATTAGTAGGCATGCTGACAGTGAATGCTTGGTGTAGATGGATGCGTAATTTTGCATATGTACATGCTTGGATATGCATATAACATGCTTGTGAACCTATCATAGTCTATTATTATGAAATAATGTTTGAGTATCACTAATGATGGATTATGTATTCATGAAAAATGATACAACAGGGTTAAATATGTGGATGTTGTTGTTGCTTATGATTTCCATCTAGGTGAAGACCCATGAGGGTGGCAGGAATGGTGATCAAAATGATGAAGGAGGAAGCTTGTGAGCTTCCACAAATATCAGTTGATCAGATAGCAACAAGTAGGTTGATAACAACCAGGCAGGTATGCATTTATTTTATGTTGATGCATACATGTTGAAGGGGATTGAGGTAAGAATTCCCTCAGCTAATTTCAATATTTAAATGGATACGTAATGGCCAAAGGCCTAGAATATGCAAATGTTGTTGATGCTAGAATGCATTTAGATAAAATTTTGGTTGCATATTATGTTATTATTGGTTATGGGATCATAACCGGGTTAATTCAGGAGACATACTCCTTCTATAACAATGAATAGACATATATCTAGTCACGTGTGAGACTATAATATGGTTGGATATGGAAGGGCTATAGTGTTATGTGAGTGCTCAATGGTATCTACTGTATATCTGATGTTTGTACTGCAACCTCTTTGCTGACACTGAAGACCACTTAAGGATTATATTATTGGTGTTGTGTTTGGGTTGAAAAGGAACGTATCCAAATAGTTAGGAAAGCAGTAGGAAGTGTGTGGATGATGTGTTGAGTCGTTGGCCAGACCTTCAAACTCATCATGGTGGAATGCATGACATAGTTAAGTGATATTATGTAGTCAATGCATGGATTCATTTTGTAGATGTGGCCATGGGTATTGCCACATTGATTGTTATCTTATTAACTGTTGCATTATGAAAAGTCTATGTGACTGATAATACATGTGTATGTAATGAGGAGTTCATTCCAATTGATAGTTGGACTAATAGAAGTAATTGAATTGTAGTTGTAAACAATTCTGAGAGCACTTTGTGATATTGACAATTTGTTTGGATGAGGAATGTTGAAATTGTAGGAGGAAAGGGTATTGGATTTGGAAGTGTTGTAAGCCCATAAATAAGACCAATGCCTATTGTTGCAAGAGACAAATTGTTATGAGCATAAGCTCATGTCTAGAAGTTTTATTTTTTTCCTATATAAAACAATTTTGGGAATTATGATTTGATAATTACTAACGAATTGTTTTGGCTGAATGTAAATTGAAGAAATTGCAAGTAGAATGGTATTGGATATGGTAGGAATGTAAGCCCATAAGGAAGACTGATAACTACAAGTGCAGAGCCAACCATTATGAGCAGAAATCTCATGCTTGGAAAGTTTTGTTTTCCTGTATAAAACAAATATGACATTTATGATTGGAAATGGTTATAATGATATCTCATGATGACTGTATGTGTTTAATATAGATGAGATGTTGGATATGCAAGATGGAAATCATGGAAAAGGCTATTGATGGGACATGAGGACCCTGTGGTAAGCCATGATCGCTCTAGAATATGTTGTGTTGTGGTAACACATGCCAGAGAGTCGCCTCGGCTGTAAGACTCGATAAAGTATCTAGAAATATTCTTGTCCAAGAAAGCCTTGGTCAGGCAAGATTGATTTCCTGAGGCGTTGTATAGTAGAGAAGGGGATGCCTGAGCCTAGGCCTGAAAGGTGAGTGACCACAAGGAAGAGGAGACTTGATATTTCTTGTAAACTATTGATTGGGATCATGCACACAATGGGTATGTCAAGGAAAACAATGAGCCAAGTTAACGAGACAGCCATATGGATGTAGATCTATGAACTACACAGATAAGTATTGTATTGGATTATGAAAATTTACTCTTACATTATGAGAAAGAATGATAATTTTATGCACAAATTGTGAACCGACATGCTCGTTAATTTGAAATGTTGTAGGAAAACGATGAATGTTGAAGATCTAGAAAAGTACCAGACTGTGAGAGAAAAGAAGGTGATGTTGGAGCAACTAAATGACAAAGGCATGGAAGGAAGAAATTTCAATGGACTTGCTACAACTGGGGTTCTGGAAGCCACAACTCTGAAACTTCTTGGTCGAGTGCATTGAATCCCTGGAGAGAAGTGGAACAACCTGAGGGACTGCATGGAAGAGAAAGGGGTTCATTTCTTTGGGTTGTGCTTGGCTGAGAGGGAAGGAGAGCTTGTTGGTCAGAACCGCTACCAGAAATATAAATTATGAAGATCATTATACATGTTTTGGGTTAGAATGACTATGCATACATGTTTAATTTTAGGCCAGAGTTCCTATGTATATAACATTGGGTTGGATTTCCTGTGTGAATTAAGGCCAGAGGGCCTGGATTTGTAATGTTAATAACATTGGAATGGTGTTGTGCACTGAGGACAGTGCAAAAATAAGGGGAGGGGGATGTAACATCCCGGTTCTAACCCTTATGAACTATAATGTATTATGTAAATATGACCTAGGCTAGTGAGCCGATAAAGTTGAAAAGGGGCCAGAGTGCCTAGGAAATGTAATACTTCATATACTTTAATAAAATACATCGTTGGCTACAAGATGGACAAGGACAAAAGAGATAGGGGGCTTGAGGGGCTAAGCCTTTTTATTATTATTTTATTTACCCATAATTGATTTTATGGAGAAAAGGGGTTACATGAGCTTCTTGGGAGAGGCCATGTGGTTCTTGATTTCCAAGTAATTGTATAAACCCATCTTTGGTTTGGGTGGGGGTTCACTGGTTCTTATTCTTTCATTGTTACACCTTTTCCACTCTTCATTTTTGGGAGCCTCACTCTTGTTGCATTCATATGATCCTTGTCTGAGCATGGATATGAATGGTTGCATGAGGGTGGCTTGGGGTGAAGTTAGGGGATCGTTCTTCCCCTAGTTTTTTATTCTTCCCCTTGCTCCCTTGTTCTTCTTCCTCTTCACTCACTACTTCTAGTTTGTGTGCTCTTGGGATGAGCATGGAAACGAATGGCAGGAAGAGGAGAGACATCGTTGAATGGATGTAATGATATATTGATCATTCCAAGAGGGAATGGATGCCTGTGTGCATGAACTTGATGGCAGTTCATATGGAATTGTCCACAACTAATAGTCCTTGGAGTTTCCAATAGGGAGATTTCCTGACTAGTAACACTGGAGCCCTGGAGAGAAAGGGTACAACCTCAGGGACTGCATGGCAGAGAAAGGTGTTCATTTCTTGGGGTTGTGCAGGATGAGGGGGAAAGAGAGATGGAAATTAGGATTTGTTGTGAGGTTGGGAAACCTTAGAGCTACTTAGCCAACTGTTGTGTGTTTAGACTTGGCCCAGGACCCATCCTTGTGGATTCATAGCCCTGGCTCGGGGGTGACCTGTTGTTGAGAGTAATTGAACAACAATTTCTATGGTTGGGAGGAACGTCCTTGGTATGCAATGAGTTGGTGAACATTTACTTGCAAAGATAAGTGCTCTATGTGTTTTCTATGTAATGTGTATTTCTATTGTGTATTTAATTATCTCTGAGATATGTATTTTTAATGTTCCTGTATGTTGGCTATTTGTTTTGCATGGCATATTGTTTATCTCTTTTATGTTGTGACATGGATCTTGTCTTATGCATGTGGTTTTCATGCCTCCAATGTTCATGAACAATCCTTTGATTTCGAGATAAGATCATAGAACTGAGTCTTGGGACTGCAACGTGCCCTGCTTGTTGGTGGCTAGGTGTGTTGCAGCCTGTTTAAGTGGCGTAGACCAGCCTGTGGGTGGCTGGGTATGTTATAAGTATGCTTTCTTATAATTTTTTTGATATAATTCATTCTAGTTGGGCAACAAGACCTACGTTTCAGTGCTTGGATTAGTGTCTTTATACATTGGTTATAATGGAGTTTCTATTGTCACAAGCAATTGAATTACGGGTAGACCATCTTCCATTAGATTCTCAATCACAACTGGGTTTTGAGTGAACTTTCCCATGTTTCCTTCTTCTTTCCCTTTGGTGTTTTTGGTATTTTCCAAATAGGGGTTCTTCTCGACAACATAATTTTTTCAATTTAGCATAGGGAGTAATAATGAATTTGTCTTCTTTTAGCAGCAACAATATCTCAATCCGATTAATGCAATGATAAACAAATATTTTGGAAAATCAACAGTCGACAATTCCTTGTAGAAATTTACACATAAAGTGATTTAGCAAGACAACAAACTGACTACACTTTCACATTTTCAAAGAAAAATAGTTGCTCCCTGTAATTCCCAAAATAGAACTCACTTATTCGTTTGGATTACTTACCTGCTCAAATTGCCCACAACAACATGACTAATAATTACCCTTGGATCAATTACCTTGCTACTCCTTGTCGAAGGTACTGCATGCAATACTCTAGTGCAATGATCTCGATCTCACTTTGATTGTTCTCCAGCAATGGAAGCAATAAAAATGAATTTTTAGAGCTCTCGTATAATATCATAGAATGAATGAGTAAATCAACTAGTGTTGATCAGATTTAAAGGCTAAGGGATCAAATCTAAGAGGTATCATAATAGGATCCTAGTGAATCAAGTGGGATTCATTTAGCTACTAGAATTGAATATTGATGGGACACTGACACCACAAAAAATCTACACATTTTAATTTTACTATGTGTTCTTTGGGGGGCACACAAATGATTAGTTTATCGTTTTAGTGTGTTTCAAAAAACATGGTTTTCCCTTTTGAAATCTAACAAACACCTAGAAAAATGTATCAAAGCAAACATCGATTAGATAGAATCTATGGTCATGCGTTTGATGGATTTCAAAAAAGGTAATTCGACCTATCGATGTTCTCTAAAATACATGCCTATCTCTCTATCAACGATCTCCTAAAAATTTTGTCGACTATCTATAGAAACATGACTCTGTAAAAGGTTCCAAAAAACTTGTATCGATGCTTTATTGAAAACCTCTCAACCCTCCCTTTCAATACTTTCCCAAAAACATATTTCCTTGATGTGTTGGGAAAACCTATATTTGGCACTTTCCAAATAGCTTGTTTTGGTGTGTTAAAGGAAAGTTACATTTTTTACGTATGGGAAAAAACTCATAATGACTGGTTCTAAAATGTGTTATTAGCGAGATCATAAAAAGTGTTTTTATTTTACTTTTCGACACTTACGAGAAAACCTACCCAGATGTCTATCAATTATCTCAGGAAAAATTATCGTTCTCCAAAATTACTTGGAGAACTATCCTTCTTTCTGGGACTTCAGATACGCCAAAGCAACCAATGAATTTTTATTTCTCAAACCAAGCATATCAGAGAAATGCTAAAAAGGTTCGGTATGGAAGATTGCAAACCAGTTATCAATCCCATGCAAACTAGTTGCAAGTTGAGAAAAGATGATGATTCAAAGTCTACAGATCAGAGGAAATACAGATCAATGATTGGAAGCATACTATATGTGACAACATCTAGACTAGATGTAATGCAAGTAGTTGGATAGGTGGCACGATTTCAAGCAGCACCAAAGGAATCACATGTATTAGCAGTGAAGAGGATTTTTAGATATCTCAAAGGAACAGAAGAGTTTGGATTATGGTATCCAAAAGGAAAGGATCTATCACTTATTGCCTACATAGATGCAAATTGGGTAGGTTGTATTGATGGTCGACGAAGCAATAGTGGAGCAACATTCTACTTGGGTGAGTGTTTAGTATCATGTCTAAGCAAGAAACAATCATCATTATCCTTATCTACAGCCGAGGCAAAGTACATTGCAACAACATCATGGTGTACACAGGTTCTTTGGATGAAACAAAAAGTGAGATATAAAGGTTGAGTATGATGAGCCCATTCCAATCCATTGTGATAATACAAGATCCATCAATATATCAAAGAATCCGTTGATGCACTGCAAGACGAAGCACATTCCAATCAAGTATCACTTTTTACGGGAACAGGTTGCAGAAAAGAACATCAGAGTTGAGTATGTGGGCACAAAATAACAAGTGGCAGACATCTTTACAAAACCACTTCCACGGGAAGCCTTTGAGTAT
>ML805546.1:44036-57516 GCA_009831015.1 Picea engelmannii
TGTATGTGTGTGATTGTTCATTTCTTATTGCTCATTATTGGATAATAATTCTACATTGATATAACACTTGGATTATTTGAATAAAAAGGATTATAATTATGCTATTACTGATTCACCCCCCCTCTCAGTAATCCAACATGTTTTGTGCTTCCCAAGATGATGGTTTTGGCTCAAATGCAAGAAAAAATGAATTACAATATCAAATGGCCAATTCTTCACATTCCAGTTCATTCCATATCGTTGCAAGTCCTTCAAGTTCTCCCCCGTCGATTTTAGTAAGTATGGATTTTATTTGCAATTTGTTTATCTCATTGAATTTATGTTATGTATGCATGTGCAATTGAATAATTGTTCATTGAACTTTGGAGGATCATGATTCAAGATCGAATTCAGATGTGCAAGATATTCCAGTAGTCCCAAAATTATGCAAGCTCTAATCAGGAGAAAGATACCACAAGCATATGTTTAATGAAAATTGATAGATGTTTTACCCTACCAATTATATCATGCCATCTTTTAGAAACTAGATTGGGTCAACGATATTACATTGTGACTTAGATATATTTTATGCAAACACCCCTTGGGGCATAAGAGAACGATGATTGAATAATTACATTTTTGGATTTTCAATGTAACTAATGTAAATGTGTTGCTTAATTCGACATTTGTTTTATAAAGTGGTTGGTTGCATGTTTATTATTGGGAAAATTATTTTCATGCTTCTAATAAATGTTTAGAATGATGTTTGAATGTACTAAATGCATTGTGTTATTGATATTATCAATGTAATGTTCAATATTTTTACAATGAGGATTTTGACGACGAGTGACATGTCTACCAGCTATTGTCGCACCCCACTACAATGTCAAGTCACAAGCTTGTTATTAAACAAGCATAGCTTAGAGAGGAAGCATATCGAGCATGGTTGAATCAACCATTTATTCAATTCCCATTACGTCATGAGTCGCCAATTTAAAACCTATACAATAATACTAGTTCTTCACATGGTGGGGATGAAGGAGATGATACAGAGGTTGGTATGGATGATTTCTTACGGGATACCCAAGCCATGGAGGGAATATTTCTACATGCATTCCAACAAAATTAACTAGGGTATGACGCTGATATCGTCGATACCTTCTTCAAAATCCTAAAATCTTCTTCCATCACCCCTCTCTTTGGACATGGGTCAAGGTATACCCAAATAGGGACAACAATGATATTGTACAACTTGAAAGAACTTTTGAGGTAACAAACCATTAAGTCTCCTAATTTTTTAAAGAATCTTGCCACCCAATGAAGGAAGAAAATGGTTGATTTTATGCATGCTTAATAACAGTGTACATTTCTATTTCCAACTAATTGTAGGTTACCCAAAGATAAGGTACTTCCAAGCGATAATTCCTTGCCTGATAGTTGTGTAGAAGCAAAGAAAATGTTGAAAATGTTGGGTGTTGAGTACATATCATACATGCATGTCAGAATGATTGTATTCTATACATAAACAAATATGCGGACAAAGAGATATGTCTAGAATGTGGGCATGACAGGTACCAAAAATTAAAAAAACAAGGGTAAGGCACATGGTCCTCCTCATAAGATATTGAGGCACATGCCTATAATTCCAAGGATTCAAAGGCTCTTTCATTGCAAACAATTAGTTGTGTTTTATGGGTGGCATGCCTCAGATAGAAATGAGTCAGGACTTATGCGAATTCCAATAGATTCCATATCCATGAAGCATATAGAGGATACATGGCCTGATAAATTCAAATATGAAGTACAGAACCTACGATTGAGCATAGCCATGGATGGAGTTAACTTGTATTCCTTCCAAAACACCACCTATTATGTTTGGCCAGTGGTAGTGATCAACAACAATACACCCCCATGGTTTTTTGTGAAGAATTAAAATCTTATGTGGGATCTTATAGTCCATGGTAGAAGACAAGTGAAGATAATGGATGTCTACCTCCCACCATTGATTGATGAATTTAAGTAATTATGGGAAGAGATACATGTATATGATGTATCAAGACACATACCAATGGATAAGTAGTTTACGATGTATGGCATATGTGGATACACCACGCATGATTATTCGGGACTAGGAGTTTTCTCTAGTAAGTATGTTGATTGATTTGTTTATATCAGTAATGTTATTTGGCATACTTAATTTGGTGCAACTATATTTTTTACACTAATATTCTCTTTATACAATAACATCATAGGTCTTGTAACAAAAATGTATCATGGATGTAAATGTTGTGGACCTTCTGTAAAGTCTACGTGGTCCAACCACCTATGAAATTCTATGTACGATTGCTTGAGGGTATTCCTCCCAGAAGACCACCCTTATAGAAGAGTCGGATCTACTTTCAATGGTAAACGAGATAGAACCTAGAGACCTAAGATGATGACACCAATAGATTAGATTAGGGAATATGACACAAAGAATGAGAAGGAAATTACATAATTTTTTGATTCAAACAAGGAACCCATGTTCGATGATCTTGAATTTTTTGACACTTACGTAGAAAGAATTCCCATTGGGATGAAAACAAAATTTTTATTTTATGAGCTTCCATATTGGGAACATATTAAGATTAGCCACTTACTAGATCCCACGGATATATTCAAAAATGTTTCATCTTCTTTATGGAGGCACATATCATAGAATAAAAGCGACACATTGGCTATTAGAAGAGATATTATTGCTTCAAATACTAAAAAGAAACATTGGCCAAGAAAAGAAAATAGAGGAGAGGTTGGTCCCTCTTGGTCTTTTAAAGAAGTTGATGTCCCATGGATTTTGAGGAAATATGATATTTTTATGGCGAAGGATGTTACATTGGGTGTGAAGGCACCTTCTTTATATGGGTTGACTCTATGGTGTTGATTCACTATAGAAGTCATTTTTTTAGGGTTGAATCACATGACCATATGAACCTTCTAAGGGTATGTATGTCGAATACATGATTCTTCTTCTATAGTGCCAGTAAAAATATGTTATGCAATCACAATTTTATGGAAATTAACTATGTAGTGTCATTATCCTTTGCTCATGCATGGTTGTGTGAATTGTGACTTCCCCCAGGACCATCCATGTTCTATATCGAAATTATTTGCATTTTTATGTTGGATCACATCAAAGGAGATTCATATGGCCAGCATTCCATGGTGGCGTCAAGAGATAGTTAAGATTGTTTTTATGTTTGAGAAGGATTTTCCCACGTGTTTTATGGACTTGCACATCCATATTATAATTCACCTACCCAATGAGGTTGAATTAGTTGGGGATATATCATGTCGTTGGATGTTCTTCTTAGAGAGGTACATGAAAAAAATGAAGGGGTTTGTTTAACAAAGGGAAAAACTAGACGTCTCTATGGTGGAGGGGTACATAGTATACGAGTCATTTTATTATGCCAGTGAGTACATCAAGCAAATTGATGACACACCAGGGGTAGTGTTTTGGGATGATCAATAGGAATAGGACAAAAGGGAAGGGGAGATACTCCAAACAAATGGAAAAAGGCACTTGATAAAGAGTAAGTCACTTATATTTTGTCAATTTTGTACAAAGAAATTGCTCACATTGAAGTTGATAATATATATTTAATCTCATGTTATTCATTTTGAATTCGTGTATACATCAACGAATTTAGAAATTGATGTCATCAATAAATTCATTCTTTACAACATTGATGAAATGAGATCATGGGTCGCATTGTATGAAGAGAAAAGAAGGAAATGGGACAGTGACAGGAAAACATGCAGATGGTTGAATGGTAGAATCATGCCTTATCCTAATCATTTAAAAGAAAATATGCCAAAAATATATCCCAACAGTTGGGTGGCTTACTAGATACAAAAGAAATATGTCGTGTCCAGTTGTAACCAACATTAAGAAGAGTTGGATGCACTAAACATAGGTATCAAGTTCAACAACTCCATAATAACCTCTTTGATTACCATGTTCAATTTATAATACTACACATTTCAATTGTTACATGTATTATGTTTTTATTAATGCTTAGGTTATTAGACATATAACACCATCCTTTGTTCACATTTTTACAAGTGCATTTTTTCCCATCTATGTGGGCATATGAACATCATTTTTGCACTAAGGATGTCGATGATGAACAATTAACACAAGATTGTGCAGTGGAGGTCGAGTTTGACCAATCTAGTCATGCTAGCCATCGTGATCAACACCTAATAGAGGGGAAGTTAGGTTATTGTTGATGTTTAGATTCGTCAAAACCCAAACAACAACATCACAAGGATATGAATCCCCATGTGTTTTTAGAGAGGTGGTACTCCTCCTTGGATGAAATGTTGTAAGATACTTTGTATGATTTTTCATTGAATGTAAAGGGTGAATGCTAAAAATCAAACCCTGAAAGATCTTCCAAGAAAACTTATATATACAAATGAAAAACCCTTATACACAGTTATACAAATATACATTAGATCATTTAAATAAAAGATAAGATAAAATGTATCAGTAGAGATTTATGTCTACAAGGTTTTTGGAGTCTCCTTTCAACAAACATTCTTTATTTCTTATAAGAAAAACTGAACTCAGAATCTGTTATGACTTTTGCAAGATGAAAACAATGGGCAGGTCTTCAAAGAACTTAAAATGATAACTTCATTACAAACCAAAAACAATTTTGATAGGCAAGACATTTGAGATCACATGATTTCAACTCAAGTTTTAGAAATCACTATTGTAGTTCCTCGAATATCTCTTTGCAGGAGAAATTTATAAAAATATCCCAATATGATAAGTTCAATAATGTCATAAACAAGAGAACTGAAATAGCTTCAACAAGGCCTCAATCACTATTGCATTAACTAAAATGAATTGCATTTTATTTTTTACAGGTGGGGATTGTGCTCCTTTGGACTTGAAATGTTACAAGATGACTGAATATTTCAAGAGAAAGAACTGCTCAGACCCAAATATTTTTTATTTACATACATTCATGGGAGATTTGATGGAAAGCAACAAGAAAGAAGAATATGTCGAGAGACAAGTTTTAGCAGGCCAGTCCAACGAATCTTGGAAAGATATATCTTTACTTCTTGCAGAATTTTCACCCCTGTAGAAACTTTTGACCGCCAAACTCTTGATGATTCCCTCTCTTGCCTTTTTAAAATGTGCTTCAATGTTCTTGAAGTAGTTAGGTTTTATCTTTCTAGAATTTTCCACACAATTGCTTTTTGGAGTAAACCACTTTTGATTTTTACTTTATCGAATCCTCATTAATGACTTTATGTCATTTAAATTCATGCCTCCAAGTAGGGCCTGCTTTTTCCTTTTATAAACAACATTTAATAAATTTTCAATTCCAAAAATTGAAGTTGACTGCATTAAACAAGAGTGGACTGTGTTTTAATTTTTTAAACGTGATAGTTGATTTTTTATCCATGTAAACCACTCTATAATTAATATCCATCATCACAAATTTCCAACAAGTCTTCCTGAGCGTGATTTGGAGTTTTGGTTCTCAAGTTATAGCCTCAGGAAGTCGAGGCTCCAAACAAATTTACTAGCAAACCATGAAAACATAGTTGATTTTTCTTTCAATTTCTGAGATATTTATGACCAATTTCACCTATTTAAACCTATTGTTTCATCTTCCTCGTTGAATTACCTTTCCAACGATGTATAGTTTTCCCAAATTCGATTCTCGGATCTCAATTTATGGCTCTTAGAAAAACGTTGCTCATAAACCATTGATGAATTTTCAAGGGGAAATCTAGGCCCTTGATTTCAATTCGTCCACTCCATTAAAAATTTCAACTTTTGTTGGGAAAATATATATCTCACATGCATGGGGATATTGGTATTTAAAGCGTTTATAATGAAAAGTGAACCATGCCTTTAATGTGAAACACAAAGAGATTATGGAGACTTAGAGTTCAACCCCTTAGAAAATTAATAGATTAATCAAAAAAATTGGTTGGCCAGTCATCATCCAACTAATGTCCAGTCAACGCCCAATGGCATCCTTGTAATTGCCCAGTTAGCAGTAATGAAACCTCCATATCATCACCATGTGTCACTATGTGTGATAGATCACTACAAACTACCACATGTCACCACTTGATTGGTTGCCACATGTCACACTCCCATTTGTCACCATGTGTCATCAATAGTTGGCTTCCATGTGTACAAATACTTGGATTGCATGTGGAGTGAGCTCATTGGTTAATGGTATAATGGGAAAAACTTAGGAGAAATGGTTAAGTAAGGGAAAAGGTGGATGAGAGGTGTGGAGAAAGGTCGTGAGGGAGGAGAGAGAGGGGAGGGAATGTGGATGCAGAGTGAGGCAGGAGTGTAGGTAGGTCGTGAGGGAGGAGAGAGAGGGGAGGGAATGTGGATGCAGAGTGAGGCAGGAGTGTAGGTCTGCATGGAGAGGTAATAAGGGAATATAGAGTGAACAGGGAGAAGGAGGTAGAGGGGATGCAGGGGTAGCCACACAAGAATAATTTATACTAAGTATGGGAAGTGGGAGTGCAAGAACCAAGAAAATGTATGGAGCAAAGAACTAAGAAAACGTAACAAGAAAATGAGACTAAGTCAAGACTTAGTCTTAAGTGCTAAGAAAATAACCAAAATAAATAATCCTAGTTCTGAGAATAGTATCATCGTTCCAAGAATATTATCATGGTTCTAAGAAGATCTTAGTTATGTTGCACATGAAAAAAGGTGTTTTTTGGGCGGTTAGATAGAAACCTGGATATCTTGAGCATACGAACTCGGATTTTTAATCTGTAAAGTGCATGATGAAGAAAATACTGTGGGATACACTATGAAATTATAATCGTTCAAAATTTCCTTCTTTTGATATATAATTTTTTTTATTATTAGTCCAAGAGCAGGAAACCTGGGTGATCAAATATTTTGATCAACATCTGGCTCTAATTGTGGGACAGTGACCCCCTATGGGTTGCTGAGAATCCATAATCCCGGTTTGGATGCCTTATCCATTGGGATATGGATTCATCTTTAAAATAAATTCTTGTAATCCCTTGTCCATTAACTCATCTTCAAACATTGTCTCAATCTAGAAAATGCTTTATTGTGAAAAACTTTGATTGTAAAAACCAGATCTACCTACCCTATGCTACTTGAAGGAAAATGACACTTTTCAAGTGTAAGTAAATTTCCAATTCATCCATTCAAACATCCAATTGATCTATGGAATGAACTCCAGAATTGGGAAATATGTCATGGTTTTTGCCAATAAGTAAAAAGTATGTCCAAAGAATACTGAAGAAAAACTGAGCTGAATATGACCAAAATCTGATTGCATTGTTTTGCCAACAATTCTTTGGAACCATGTTTCAATAAAATCAACTCTCAGTTGCTCATGATTGTTGTTGTCTTTAGTTTGATGAGAAGTTTCCTGCTGGAAAATATTTTTATCTTTCTTCTTATCCTCAACCACATTCAATATTCTTGGTTCATCAACTATGTTTTGAAAGCATTCTTCCTTTATTCAATGATCATGTTTCAATGGCGAGGTCGCAAAGATAAATTATTGTTGAACACTTGTGGATAATTTTAAGCTTGTATTTTTTGTTCATCAACAACTTCATTATCTTCATAAATAAAACATATCACTTGTGGATCCTCTTGTTGCAAGTACCCTTCTTTTGATCCTTGGGAGATATTTTATTCATTAAACTCTACTTTAGATGAGCAATCATTATCCTAAAAATATGATATAAAGTGATTATTACTTCTATTTATCCAATGTAAACATTCTTTGTGTGGCTTGGTATAAGTTGGTTGTGATATTTGAGGATATTTGTACACATTAAGTGGAGGTTCTTAAAATTCGTCTTTAATTTCATTATGATCATCACTTTCAAATTGAACACATGAGAGGTTGAAATCTCCCTCCAATGAAGCATGTAGAGGATGGTATCCTTCTTTAATTGGAAATTTGGGGTTCTCATTTTTTGTTTCAAGACTAAGATGTGAAGAAAAAAAATTCACATATTTCATCAAGTCTTTCTTCTAAATTCATTTCTCTAATGTCTTGGAAAAATTTTAGGGGATTTAATACGTTAGCATCGGTTTCATGAATCTTTCTTTCAAAGACTTGAGCTCATTGCATTGACTCTTTCCAATTGCACTTCCCCACTTGCTTCAATACAAATATCAGATTCACTGGCAAGACATTTTCATAACAACTAAAAATGATAACATCATTTGGAAATATTTCTTGAGGAATCTCGTGAAGAAATTTCATAAATCTCAAAGTGAAATCTTTGGTTGTCTCTTTCTTATTCATTTGGATTTCAACCAACTTCAAGAAAAGAGAATATGGATCTTTCCTTGGGAAATATTTATCAGCAAATAAATTTTCCAATACATCCCAACTAGTGATGCTTCCATGCAGCAATGAACAAACCATTCACTAGCATTTTCATTTAGAGTCGGGATAAATAATCGGCATGCAACATCATTTTCAGCCACATTATATATCTCACAAGCATTGTCAAACTTAATTAAATGTTTTTCTGCATCTTTTGAATCATTTTAGAAGAACATTGGAAATTTGTCCATGGAAATATTTGGCAATGAATGAACTTTTCCTTGTAAATTGAGTGGACTTTTGTGCAACCATTTCTTACTTTAGGTAACTTATCCTTTTATTGCATCTTGAACAACTTCTATTGGGCTTTAAGGGGAAGGAAAAATATTTTCAAAGCATGAGATAAATTCCTCGGAGGAGTCATAATATATGTCTTCTTTAAATTCTTAAATATTTTTGGTGGAGTCACCGAGGCGCTTTCCTTCAAAATCTTGAATTTCAATGATGGAGTCACTGTGGAGATCATCCTCCCAAATCTTGGATTGTTCTTTGGTTCTAAAAAGGTTGTCACAACTGATTTGTGAATGAATTTTCAAAAATATATATTCAAGGCCATTTATTGCTCTTTGAACAAGATTTTCAAAAACCCAATTCATTTTGAATCAATATCTAGATCTTCTTTCAAAACTTCAACCAGACAACCTCTAGTCTTCCAATAATTTGTGATCCTAAAAAGTATCAGATTTCTTGAAAACAAATTGTTCCCCAGTATAGTCGCCAAAAATGTTTATGTTTAGATTGTTCAAGACCTAAACAACAACCTCACGAAGATATGAATCCCTCTGCATTTTTATATCGGTGGTAATCCTCTTTGGCTGAAATGTTGGAAGATTCTTTGTATGATTTTTCAATGAATGTAAAGGGTGAATGATAAAAAACAAACCCCAAAATATCTTCCAAGAAATATTATATATACAAATGTAAGACCCTTATACACAGTTATACAAATATACATCATATCATTTAAAGAAAGGATAAGATAAAATGTGTTAGCAGAGATTTATGTCTACAAGGTTTTTGGAGTCTCCTTTCAACAAAAATTATTTATTTCTTGTAAGATAAACTGAACTCGGAATCTTCTATGACTTTTGCAAGATGAAGAAATGGACAGGTCTTCAAAGAAATTTTAATGATAACTTCATTACAACCTAAAAAATATTTTGATAGGAAAGAAATTTGAAATCACATGCTTTCAACTCAAGACTGAGAAATCACTAATGTAGTGCCCCGAATAGCTCTTTGTAAGAGAAATTTATAAAAATATCTCAATATGATAAGTTCAATCATGTGAGAAACAAGAGAATTGAAACGCCTTCAACAAGGTCTCAATGATTATTACATGAACTAAAATTAATTACGTTTGTTTTTTTACAGGAAGGGATTGTTCTCCTTTGGACCTGAAATGTTACAAGATGACTGAATATTTCAAAAGAGAGAACCTCTTAGACCCAAATCTTCCTGATTTACATACATTCATGGGAGATTTGATGGAAATAAACAAAAAAGAAGAAGATGTAGAGAGACAAGTTTTAGCAGGTTAGTCCAACGAATCTTAGAAAGATAGAGCTTTGCTTCTTGCAAACTTTTCACCCTTGTAGAAATTTTTGACTATCAAACTCTTGATGATTCTCTCTCTTACCTTTTTAAAATATGCTTTCAATGTTCTTGAAGTAGTTAGAGTTTGTCTTTCTAGAATTTTCCACACAATTCTTTTTTGGAGTAAACCACTTTTGATTTTTAATTTATTGAATTCTCATTAATAAATTTATGTTATTGAAATTTGTGCCTCCAAGTAGGGCCCACTTGTTCCTTTAATAAAAGACATTTAATAAATTTTCAAGTCCAAAACTTGAAGTTGACTGCATTAAACAAGAGTGGGATGTGTTTTAATTTTTTGAACATGATAGTTGATTTCTTAGCCATTTAAACCACTCTATAAGTAATCTTCATAGTCCCAAATTTACAACAAGTCTTCCGGAGCATGATTTGGAGTTATGGTTCTCAACTTATAGCCTCAGGAAGTTGAGGTTCCAAACAAATTTACCAACAAACCATGAAAACATAGTTTATTTTTCTTTGAATTTATAAGAGAGTTATGACCAATTTCACCTCTTTAAACCTATTCCATTGTCTTCCTCATCGAATTACCTTTCCAACGAGGTATAGTTTTCCCAAATCCGACTCCCATATCTCAAGTTATGGCTCTTAGAAAAGCATTCCTCGAGAGTTGTTGAGTAATTTTCAAGGGGAAATCTAGGCCTTGATTTCAACTCTTCCACTCCATTAAAAATTTTGACTTTTTTTGGGAAAATATATATCCCACATACATGGGGATATTGGGATTTAAAGTGTTCATAATGTAAAGTGAACCATGCCTTTAATGTGAAACACAAAGAGATTATGGAGACTTAGAGTTCTACCCTTAGAAAATTAATGGATTAATTACATATTTTGGCCACCCAGTCATCATCCAACTAATGCCCAATCAATGCCCAATGGCATTCTCGTAATCACCCAGTTAGCAATGAATCAGCTCCACATCATCACCATGTGTCACTATGTAATAGATCACCACGAACTGGCACATGTCACCATTGGTTTGGTTGCCACATGTCAAACTCACTTTTGTCGCCACGTGTCATCAATAGTTGGTTGCCATGTGTACAAATACTTGGTTGCCATGTGGAGTGATCTCATTGGTTAATGGTATAATGGGAAAAACTTAGGATAAGTCTCTTAATTAAGAGAAAAGGTGGACGAGAGGTGGGGAGAAAGGTTGTGAGGGAGGAGAGAGAGGGGAGGGAATGTGGATGCAAAGTGAAGGAGGAGTGTAGGTCTGCATGGAGGGGTGAGGAAGGTCAGAGGTAATAAGGGAATGTGGAGTGAAGAGGGAGAAGGAGGTAGAGGGGATGTGGGGGTATCCACACAAGATTAATTTATAATAAGTATGGGAAGTGGGAGTGTAAGAACCAAGAAAATGTGTGGAGCGAAGAACTAAGCAAATAAACCAAGAAAATGAGACTAAGTCAAGACTTAGTCTTAACTACTAAGAATGGAACCAAGGAAAATAAGTGTGGTTTCGAGAATATTATCATGGTTCCAAAAAGATCTTAGTCATGTTGCACATGGAAAAAGGTGTTTTTTTTGCCGTTAGACATTAACCTAGATATATTGAGCATACATGCCTAGATTTTTAATCCATAAAGTGCATGACAAAGCTGAGACTAAGGGATACACTATGAACTGATAATCGTTCAAAATTTTCGTCTTCTGATATCAATTTTTTTTTATTATTATTCCAAGAGAAAGAAACCTAGGTAATCAAATATTTTGATCAACAATTACATTGGAAAGATACAAGAGATCATACAAGTGGTCTTCTCATCTTTTCAATGTGTTATTTTTAGTTGCAAGTGTTGGGATACCTTCAACCGAAGAAATGTAAAGGAAGATCGTGATAGTGGGATAATATGTATTAACTGTAAAAGAATGTGGTTTGAAACTAAGGAGCCTTATGTTTTCCTAAAACATTGCAACCAAGTGTTTTTTACCCAAATGTGTTGGATGGGGATTAGTGGTTTGTACTGGGACATAGTTCGATATCAAAACATATTTTTGAAAACAACAATGTTATAATGCCAAGCGAGGAAGATAACCAGGGTGATGGCAACGAACAGTGATACGTAAATGCTTTGTTTCAACATTTATATTTTGGATGTGTCATTTTATTATGGGTATCTATAATTGGTCGATTATGTTTTTTTTTGTTTTTGTTTTTTTCATTTTATAATATTGGATATGAAAAGTTAACAACCATTTACAACCACCATTTTGAAATTACATTAAATAGTAAAAGCATAAAATGTGGTTTTAATATATTTTTATTGTCATATTTATTGTTTATTATAGCAAATTTATGTTGTATTGTATTAACATATGTCTATGTTAACCTTTGAATTACTAAGCATTAATTGAGATATCACAAAGTAAACATATTTTTACTTTGATGGAACTTCTAAGGACAATTCCAACAAAATAACTTCTTGCAATGTCTATGAGTTCTGGAATCACATGTGTGGTGTTGGCATTACCAACTTTGATGACATTCCCAACCTTAAATAGTGCAACTATCATGACCTTCACCTATTCCACTCCATCATTTTGTTTTCTTTATCATATAAACTTATATTAATCATTATTTTTACATTGTCCTTGAAATAAGTGTAAATATAGGAAGGACGTGGAAATTTTAAAAGATTCTTTTTCTCGAGCATAGTCACAATTAAGGAAAATTTTAAGGATCCATACTTATCTAAAAGTATAGAAACCTTTGCCAATTTTACAAATTTTTAAAATACTAATTATAAAATGCTTGGTGATATTCTTGTAAGAGTATTCTAATTTCTAACTATTGGTATATTTTTTAGAAAATATTGACAACTTATAGAGTAAAATAATTTTATCCCGTATTAGAATTTGGGTGAATAATTAAGAAAATAAAAAAATAGCAATTTATTTTTAGAAGAAAAGAAGACAAATCATGAAGTTTAGTCTCTAAAGTTTTCTTTGACCATAATCCAACCCTAGAAAGCTTGGATATAAATTGTTACCGTGCAAGACAAAGATTGAAATTCATTATTATTAATGATTTCATTTTCATATTTAATAATTTAATTTCAATTAATTATAATTTTAAAAAAATAAAAATTACTAAATATAACTACTATAAATTTAATGAACAATTATTATAACTCTATCATTACAATAGATGGAAAAATAACATTTAAGAGGAGTAATTATTCAAATTGATTTTTCATTAGTTAATCAAATTCAATAGTTGCATACATTTTAATACAAAATCAACAAAATTCATTACTTAGCATACTTTTTTAATAGAAGATTCAACTAATACTTACATACTTTTTTAATAGAAGATTCATAAAGTTAGTAATAAAGTATAAAATTGTGAAGTCATTTCATTGAAAGTATATAGATCAAAATTTATTATTATTCTTTATATTTAATATTTTAAAATTAATTAAATAAATTTAACGTATTATAATAGTTGGATAATA
>ML805546.1:58604-85018 GCA_009831015.1 Picea engelmannii
ACCGTTTATAGAACAATTATTATTATTAGTGAATATTTATATTATAATGTTGTTATTTTTGTTATGACTGGCATAATCAATAACTAATTGGGAACCTACTCATGTGAAATGGGGTTGTGTTATCCGATTGCTACCACTATACCCTCCAGGTGTGCCCACGATACCCCATACCGGACACACAAGGTAAGCCGAGGTTTCGAACCAGTCACTTCACATAATGGAGTGCCTTAACAGTACACTCCATTACCAACGACTCTACACCTCGGGAGCCTAAAAATTGAAGGACGTGGGGGTGGGATTTGATCCACTTATGTGTGATATTATAATGTTATTACTGCAATATATGAAAAAAGACATAATTATTCAAATCACATTGATTTCACTCATCATATTTAAGTATTTTTGTTTCTAAACACATTTAATCAACATGTTGTATCTTGCTAGACAATAAAAAAATTCACCTAGAAGAAGAGTTAAACATTATATGACATTAATGGTTATAACTTTTTGCAATCACAATCCAAATTAAACGATTTCATAAAAGTTAAACATTATATGGAAAATGTAAATTACAATCACAATCCAAATTAAATGATTTCATGAAAGTAAAATAAACATTACAAAAGTAAATTTAAATGAGTGATACATCTCTAATTTAATTTAAAAATAGAGAAATCATTAATAATGTTAATCATTAGCATACTCATAATACATTTTATAAATCAAACAACAACAACCACAACATTATATGAAAAGCATAATATACATGAACTATATACATGTCAAATATACATCCCAACAAAATCTGTAATAAACATGTCATATATACATCTCAAGTCAAATATAAAACAATCAATATATATGTCAATCAGTACCACTAGTAGCTAGGTTCACTACCAAAGCCAAAGGCATAAGTTTCTCTGCTACCATAGGTAGAGGGTATCTCAATATCTATGTCAGAAAGAAATGACAAAAGTACACTATCATATGTCTCTCCATCAAGATCAAGTTGTGCAGCACTCGATGTGAACATAAAGTCCACAACATCAATATCTTGTGACACATGTGGAAGAGGAGGAGGAGGAGGATCAGTGGATGGTGACACATGTGGAGGAGAAGAAGAAGGATCAGTGGATGTTGACACAAGTGGTGGAGGAGGAGGAGGATCGATGGAGGGTGACACATGTGGAGGAGAAGTAGAAAGATCGATGGATGTTGATACAAGTAGAGGAGGAGGACGAGGATCGGTGGATGTTGCAGACACATGTGGAGGAGAAGTAGGAGGATCGGTGGATGTTGCAGACACATGTGGAGGAGAAGCAGGAGGATCGGTGGATGTTGCAGACACAAGTGGAGGAGAAGGAGGAGGATCAGTGGATGTTGCAGACACATGTGGAGGAGAAGAAGAAGGATTGGTGGATGTTGCAGACACAAGTGGAGGATAAGTATGAGGATCAGTGGATGGTGACACAAGTGGAGGAGAAGAATGAGGATCGATGGATGTGACAGAAGTGGAGAAGGAGGAGGAGGATCATTAGATGGTGCAGACACATGTGGAGGAGAATTAGGAGGAGGAGTAGGACCAAGTGGTGGAGTAGAGGATGTGGATTAGTCTGGTGATGATCCAGATGGAGTGGAATCATGAGCAACACCCCTCAAACTCTTGACGAGGTTGCCAAGACCAACAAGATTATGCATCAATGACATCATGTCACAAGGCAGTGTCATCCATATCGTAGATAGCTCTGGTACCCATAATGTCTCGAACTAGTGCGAGTACCACTCCATGACTAAACATCACACCACATAGGCAATATGCCACATCCATCTGGTTCTCCAAGAAATATGGAGCACCGCGAGTACCACTCCATGACTAACCATCACACCACATAGGAAATTTACCTAGTGGTGCTCCATATTTCTTGGAGAACCAACAATATGTTTAGGGGTGTGCTATGTTGTATAACGAATCGACCACTGGGTGTCCAAGAAGATGCACCACTATGGTTATTTTTTAATATAGTGTGGTGTCATTTTTTGCACAACACTAGTGCATATTGTTATTGTATACGCATTGGTAACAATACATCCCATAAAATGCACCGCTATAAATTCTTAAATATTTTGCTCAATGTCATGTTATTTACAACACCGGTGCAGTTTTTTAACTTTGGTGCACTGATAGGTTAATTTTTACGTTGAAAATTGGGTGGTGTAATCCATTTATTGGAATGCCATGGTGCTCCATATTTCTTGGAGCACTGGCATTTTGTTTAGCGGTGCGTTGTTTTCTATAATGCACTAGCCACAGGGCATCTAGGAAAACACGCCACTATGAATATTTTTGAAATTTGGTGCAGTGTCATTTTGTTAACGACACCAGTGCGTATATGTATCATGTACTCATTAATGGTAGTGCTTCATGTATAGTATAGGAAACATTAGTTTCAGGGCAAGCCAAAGCATTCAAGTGCACCGCGTAGAATTGAAAACAAAATTTTTAAAAAGGCCAAATTTCATGCCAATTTGACATTTTAATCCGATGAAAATTCAAATAAGAAGGTAAGGCTCTTATGTCCCGAGGAGGCATGGTTCCACCGTAGAGAAGAAATTAAAATTTGAGGTAATTTCAAAAATTCGTAAATGTGTGGAATCTACCAATGGAGCTATCTAACTCACCGTAGAGCACTACAAATGAAGCGGTCTTGGAAGACAAGTGAGCATTGATGCTTGTCAGAGAGTTTGGAAGCACATAATCAAGTGGAATAATGAAAATTGGTTTGGTAAAAATAAAATATTTTACCTTTCCCTAGTGCGCCTGATGACAGGCATGCACACCAAGGTGTCATATTCACATTCACTTGGTTGCTTTGTTCGGTGCTTATATTTTTTTGTTTATAATGGATAATGGTGCACCTGAATTTTGAAGCACCGGGGAGTTAGTATTGTGTGCACACCGGGGTGTATTTACCTTATAGTTGCACCATTAAAACCTTTGGTCGCCTGCCTCCACTAACAACCTTTGCTATAAATAGAGAAGGAATAAGTTTTTTAGGGAGGTTCCATAAAATCCTCCACTCCAAGGTGTTCTCCTTGTAGTGTCATCTTTGTCTGTGATCGAGCACCACTGCTAGATTTGTAGATATTCTAACCCTTGTTGTATATTTTACACAACAACACCTTCTCATATAAGTGCTTCAAAAACATATTATTTCTACCAAACCAATAATATATTATCATTAGTATATAATAAAGATTAAAAAGTACGACAATTGTATCACATTATGGAAAATAAAGACATTAATAATTACCTAGTATTTTTGGTTGCCTCAATGGGATTAGGGTTTTGTCCACCATAATCTCAATGGACAATGTCCTAGTGTTACTGACATGTGTCACTCTAGGAAAATCATGTGATTTAGGAATGGGGACACTAGGGATAGCTCTGTGAACATCTAGATAGTCTTTGATGCCATGGGAAGAGGTTCCATGTGAGCTACCAGAAACTATGAAAGCATCAAAAGCGGACAGAGGACTGATGTAGAGAGGATGAGGGAGTGTGAGTAGGAGACAAATAGGATAAAAATATGGTCAGTATGTGACTTATTTAAGGTGAAGGATGTGATGGCATAAGTGTCACTTTTCTAGTGTCAACATCAACCTCATGAGGCATGGGCTCAAGAACTCTCAAATGATCTCACTCCCAAAAAAATCATTTTTTATTCAGATATAAGATTAAATCACATTGATGATGAAGGTTTTTAATGAAATTTGAGACTTTATTTTTTGGAGGAAATGGGAGTGTGGTTTCCATTGTTAGGAACTGAATCCAATGCATAGGATTTGTACCAATAGAAAATGAGGTGGGTAAGGAATCAATGGTAGAGGAAATCTCAAGCAAGGAACTCATGGGTCATGTGGAGATCTACTCATTCAAGGACATTTTGTTAGGAGAAGTGAGTAAGGATAAGAAAATGGGTGGTTGAAGAAAAGGAAAATTAGATACTATAGATACAAGTGTAGAACAACAAGAAACAAAGGTTAGGATTTTAGATCTGATTAGTAGAACCAATATCTCACCTAGAGAATGCTTAGCCAAGTTGGTTGAAAAACCTAGGTACAAAGTCACATCGGCTAGGGTTAGGGGTTACATATATTACATGAAAGATCATGCAATCATAGGGAATTTCATGGGGATTTAGCCCTTAGAAAAGGATTTAATTTAGTGGATAAGCTCAATATGGAATCGCAAGGGCTAGGTAGATCTAAAGTTAAGGTCCAAGGGAATTTTCATAGCCATTTTTGCAAGTGCAGAAGACAAAGAGAGGGTCTTTAAGGATTTTCCCTACTTATTCAACTCAACATGTTTACATATGAGGCTTTGGATGAAGAATTTTAGCACCCAAAAGGAATATTTTACAATAGCTATAATATGTATCTGGTTGTATTCACTCCCTCAAGAATTTTGGGATGAAGGGATGTTTGCAAGAATAGGAAAAACATTGGGATTCTTCATTAAAACATTAGAAATCACCATAATAGGTATATATATAGCCTATGCAAGAATTTATGCTTATATAAATGCTTTGATAGCTTCTCATATTCCAATTGCATTGGTTTCCAAGACTCATAATAGATAGAAGCTCTGGACTACGATCACATTCCTTTATGTTATAGGAAATTCCATGAGCATATAAATATATTTAAGGACTACCCTCTAAATTCCATAATTAATCTAAAAAAGTAGGAGGAGAGGACCAATAAGGACGGATTTTTCAAGGTGTCAAGCATATGAAAATTAGGAAAAAACCACACCACCTAGGAAACCAATAATATCCCAAAAGTGGCTAATAATTTTTAATCTTTAGCAAAGAGTAGAAACCCATGGAGTCATTGTTTTGATGCATTTTACACTTGTGAGTTGGCTTCTTTGACTATCCTTACCTCGTCCATATACCTCATTATTCCCCATTACCATATGTTTTCATTTTCTTGAAGTCAAATGCCTGCAGCAAGCTTTAAGAGTTAAAAGTTGTATAGTTTGTGATTTCCTAAGTCTTTAGTAGATTAGATTGGGTTTCTAGAACATATCTTACTAATGATGATTTTCTCAATTATGTTCTTGTACCAACAGTTCACTTTCGCTACCTGAGTTTGGTTGTTAGCATATGTGCATTCCCTCAAATGGAAAATTACCACCTACATTTCAAAGATCTAGATGCCAGCATGGTGTGTGTTCCTTAGTTCATGCCCAGGTCACACAAACAAGTCTCTAGCTATGGTCAAGGTTTTTTAGACAAAAAACGTGCCAAATTAGCAGACGAAAACCTTCAAACGTAATTTGTGGGCATATCAAGGTGAATCGTGGAAATATGGGACATGGGTTTTGTGGAGAAGGATCCCATTTAGCTAACTTATGTCTATATTCTTGACATAATGTAGTATCAGGGAGATATGGTCGTTTCTCTAATCTCGGTTTGTCCAGATTTCCTGTTGCGACCTGTATTCCAAAATGACTTAATTTGTAAAATCGGATTTCATTTGATTCAACAGTTTTGGCTTTGGGAGATTGGATCTCATCCTCCCCATTGAGTTTTTTATATAAATAATACCTCTAAGGGCAGAGGAAGGGGGACTATTGATATAACTTAATTTGCATTGGATTAATTTCAAAGAGACCTTCGTAATCGTTGTGTTTATTATGACTGTGTGAGATTGAGTTCTAAGTAGCTCATTGTCTTGTTCGGAGGGCCCACCAACTTGGATTGTGTAGCTACATCTAGTACCATAGCTAGGTAACTAACTTGTTGTGTGTTTTATTCTATTTCTGCAAATACTTTGTTTTGGACTATAATTATAATTATTAGACAACATAGATTAATTGTTTCAGTTAAGGTTTAATGCTTCAACATCTTATTAGTCTACGAACTCTCGGACTAATAGATTTAATGTCAAGGATTTCTACATATAAATAACCCAACATTTTTGGCATTGTTGTCGGAGAGGTTATACAAGGGATTAGAGTAAATCTAGGTTATTTTTACAAGTTTTTGTTTTGTAGCTACAATTGCAACTTGGGGGAGGAGAAGCGGTAAGACACAAAGGTGCCCTTAATTCAGAATTTATGAAGGGGTTCTAGCTTGATGCATTCACTTTGGTGAGTTTCTTTGAAGTCTCATTTTTTTATTTCATGCAAGTTTCTTTTTATGCAAGTGTGTTTTATTTTAGTTTTGTTCATGAAAAGAATAGAAGCCTAACTTGTGTGAACATATAACTTGGTGACAGCAGGATATTAATAGCACGGTGGCGCTTCGAGTACATGTTGGTTGCTTGAATTTGTTTTAAGTGTGTTTCATTTTCAATTCTTCAAGACTTTTTGGTGTTGTAAGAACCCCATGCACTAATCCATTTGTGGGCAGGAAATTTAAGACCAACAAAAGAATTCAAAGAAACTCAAGAACTTGTTGAGTAGAGGAGGGCATGCCACCACAAGGATATTCTTAAATCCTTGTCCAAAGTTGAATATTGTCACTAGGGGTGAGTATGTATCTCTGGAAGCAGAAGAGGATCCATGAACAATTTCCACACAACGACTTAGAATTTTCTTCTAGTTATCCTTGTCAGCATGGGGAAGAGATCAAAGAGTCATGGATAATACCTGATGAAGAATAGACATTGGAGACGGAAATTGAAGAATTCCTTTCATATTTGTCACTAGCTCCAGATCCCTTGTACACTAAGGAGATTGATGTTATGAGGAAAATCTCTCTATGGCTAGCAGTAAACCACAACAGACGGAAATGACTACAGAAATCAACTCTAATCTTAGGTATGCTATATAAACAAATATGCTAGCAAGATAAGATAAAAGGCCTACCTCGGCCAGACGTTCGATGAAGTCCATCGTTGAGCACTTGACTCAAAACGATACACCTACAACTTGTCCTCAACAACCAAGAAACACAAGCATATGGTGATAATACATAATGTTAGCACATTCAATAGCATAATCCATCAACATTCATAACAAATACTCCCATGGAATAACAATTCAAATATTTGCAAGATATTAATTGGACAAGAAAAGAGTATTTCTATTAAAATGTAATCAACAGAAGTGAATGAATTACAAACTTCCGTGTCGGCACGGTTCGTAACCAAGAAACTAAGTTCCTTCCAACTAGGCCTCCACCAAAGGCAAGCTCATATAAGAGATACAATGAGGTTCTCAATCAAGTAGGGAAGAGCTTAGGGGATGAACAATGTGTTCAGACTTAAAGGACAAAGGGATGTAGACTCAATATGAAGTGAATAATTTCTCCAGAGTAACTTTGCTCTCAAAGTTGAATTATTCTCCTCTTTTCCATAGCTTGGATTTGACCCATTTGTAGCCTTCAAGTGGAGTTGAAGGGTCGAGTCAGAACGTTTCCAGTATATGGAAGGTCAAGGATCATGGATCTCATGACGTGATATGGAAACTCAACACCATTTTTAAAATCCTGATGTGCGCGGGATGTAGTGGTGCAACCTGTGTATACGCACGTTGTACAATAGGTAGGGCACGTATATGTGGAAAAATAATGTTTTTAGCTCTGGGATTTGCAAAACGGGACTTCAAGTCTGCATAGGGAAATGGAAAACGGACTTATGTGCAAGTTTGCATAGGGTGAGGAAAATCTTTCTATAACAAATGCCCCCTAATGTGTGAGGTCAGAGGAGAATCTGCGATGGCTGAAATACATTATAAGACCCAGAAGTAGAGTAATGGGGACCTAGCTGGAAGAACTAGTTTCTCATTACAAACTGTACTGACTTTGCACACATGACTGCCAATTTGAATTACATTGCAGATCCATGTGAAAATATACCAAACAGTTGTCCATGGCCATGAATAGGTGATACAAAGGTGGATACATGCCAAAGACTATCATAGTCACGAACAAGGACCAGTAAAACTAGTCTCAAAATAAATCTGAAGATATCTGTATACAATGGAGTACAATCTGATCTCTCATGATCACTGAAGTCACATAGGTATTGGTCCAATGAAAGGCAGCAACAGATCAGGAAAGTTGCGACTATAAACTGATGTCTTCAAGTCTTCTACACAATTTCCAAAGGTGCAATTCTACATCTTGTGAATAAAGGAGTTGAGGTCAAACTCAATGAGACTTTGTTTGATTACCAGTCATTAAGGTATATCATTAACAAACGTGAGACAACCCACCGATAATGAAAATTATGTATCAACGCACCAAGTACATTCTTACAAGTGTGAATAAAGGAGTCGGGGTCGAACACTTGAAGAATCTGTCGATCAGGAGACATTGATGTATTCCCAACTGTCGATGGCGTGAGAACTTTCTACTAATGACTGCAAGCCTCTAGGTACTCATAGGACTCTAGGTCTCGTCTCCAGAATAGATTAGTTGAAGTCTATGGAAGGAGACTCATTGAAAGGAGAGAATTAACGCATCTCTCATCATTAAGAATGAGGTACAAAGCAGGAGCTTGAGGATTTGGAGAAAATCGGGCAAATAAAATGTTCACGAACCAACGATTCGGTGCATCTTTCGCGTGTGTCAGATACAAGTGGTACACGAAAAATACCCTCTGAATAGAATCCAATAAGGAAAACTACTGATAAAGGAAAGGAAACCACCAATAGGGATAATGGCATCCAAGACATTGCACGAATCCCAATGTGTGAATAGATGTCTTGTCGTCGAACACAAGGGAAACCACCCAATCAGCAACCAATGATGAAATGTCGACTGTTGGGTTCAAGGTTACCTACCAATGAGGAAAGTAGGACCAGGGTGCGCAATAGGACTATAGATTCATGTGATTTTGAGACACACTAAGGGTATGGTCGACATGCAAAGGCAAGAGTTCTGAGAATGGTCGACACAGGTTAATAGACATCCTTTGAAAAATAGAATGAGACATATGGAAGACTATGGCAGCATAGAATCAATGATGAAACTTTGATATGCATGAGGCATCAATCAAAATCTCCATAGGGACTCGAAGAGTAACCAGTCGAGGGAGTAAACTCTTTGTAACGAGCTCAGCTTCCTAAGGTCATGCTAAACCCAAAATTTTGATGACAAGTGGACTCAAAAATTTTGTGTTATGTTCAAAGTCGACATAATTGTTGTCAATATAAGATAATATTCCCTTCCCTCCTGTCTTTTTTTGTTTGTTCATAGTCAAATGAATTTTATGATACAGAGGATGAAATGAGTGTCGCAAGTAAGCAAAATTAGTTCCAGTAGTGGAACATATGTATGCTCAATGCCAGGAGGTGCATGTGGGAGATGGAAACTCGGGGGAATGTTTCCTCCTAGTTATAGGGTGTCAAGTTGAAAAGGATATAAACAAGGCTCTGCTTGGTTAAGAATGCAAATTTCTAAGGTGAATGACTTATAACACAAAAGCAAGAACCGACAATAGGCTCAATACTGCAAACAAGGGCATGAGATGCAATTACAACTTAATGCCAATAAATGTCCTTTTTCGTAATCTTAGTCTACTTGGTTTGAAAAAGGGATAAACTTGCACCAAATAGACGTCCTTTCAAATCCAATTTACAGGTGTGAAAGAGACAAATTCACTCGGCAATCTTTTCACTTTTGAAAACGAGTCATAAAATAGCTTAAATCAAACTCGCTTGGGAGTCCTCTAGGTATAGGTTAGCATGTTTATGAGTAATAAATGAGGTTCAACATAGAGTCATGTATTAGCTATAAGGGACTCTCGATCCTACGGAAAAAATATTTGCACGGACACCAAATGAAGCAGAGGATCTAACTAGGGTACCCATGTTTGGTAAGTCTCTACCATTTGGTAACGACACTTCTAGTTGATAAAAGGTTTCATGTTGTTACAAAATGGTTTTGTACCTAAGGCATATGAGTGACAGTCATAGGACGATGAAAATGTGCATGACGGATTGGATACCTATCCTATATGTTGGGTAACGAAAATACATGTCCAAATTTATGAACAAGGGACATGGCGTTCAAAACCGCAAGAATCCGTGAATAAAACTATAAAAACCAACTCAATCCACTGTTGTATTTGTCCATTAGGCCAAAATATTGGACGAAACTATGCAAAGTGGCTAAAAATTTGCTATAAATAGTAAAAAAAAACAATTTTACTATACCATTTGTATTTTTTACCCAAATAGTGGATTTTGGAACAAATTACCTTCGAACTTCAACTTGTGATTGTGGGAGCTATGAGCAATGGAATCGACGACTGTTTGGACCAGGTAACTCATCTTACTCTACTATTTCTTTTTAGTGGATTAGATTTTGTAATTAGGTTCCATTTTTTAAGTTATTTAGGGTGAAAATTGAAAACTTAGGTGTATGCGGGCTATAGCTCATCTGGTCGCGTATACACATGCTTATATGCAGTTGTTCAAAAAACAACCATCGTATAATCAGCCCTGTATGTGATTGTGTACATTATAGCTCGCGTATATGTTCGTGAAAAAACAAATTAGAGGTTGCTAACTCAAAAAATGGTTTGTCTCTTGCAGGATGGTGCTAGAGAGAAAGAGAACATGAGGAGGTAGATGTTGCAGTGGAGAGAGATCCAGGGGCCCAAATGGCCTTGAAAATATGTCGACTATATAATTTTTGGGCTCTCAAAGGTATGAGGGCTCAAGTGATATTGCTACAGTTTCTCATGGATTACTGGGATCCAGATAGTGAGAGCTTCAACCTTGATGGACAACCATTAAGGATTGAAGTCGAGGACATTTATTTCTTGACGAGATTGTCACATCGGGGTGAGGTGGTCAAAATCAAAGCCCAGGGAGCTAGGAGTGGCATGAAAATCAAGGAATACATAGCCACTCAATCCATTGGAGGGACTGAGAAGGTCGGGAGCCAACTCCCCATTTGAGCGATAAAAAATCTAAGTCTCAAGATTGATGTCCTCGTTTTGACACAGATCATAGGATCTACCTCTTTACACCAGACATCAAGGCCATTTATGTTCTACTCAGTGGAGTGTTTGAGATCCACGGTGTATGACTGGTGCACCTCACTGTTGGCTAACGTGAGGAGCCATTTGACATAATGCAAACAAGGTAGTAAAATGAACTTCAGGTTCACTTCTATCCTTTGTAGCATTTTCTTCAAGCGGGTTCCAGCCTTGGGACCTAGAATCGATATTATTTTGCATGGACTTTGCGATCCAGCCATGGTACGGTGGACCGAGGTGATGAGGCGGTAGGGGGGGAGGTAGGGTGCCAACACCCTACAATGATGACTTCTTCTTCTAGTGGAGACGACAGGTGATATCTCTGGATGACTACCCTTACACAAGGATCGAATTTAGAGGAGATCCTGACATGCCATTACCACCAGGGTCTGCCTACGGAGACATAGGTATGTCAAAGTTTTTTAAATATTTCATTTTTTGTATTTTTGTATAGGAACGCAAAAATATTTTTGGATGATGTTAAGTACTAGCTAAACATGTATGTGACGCAGACATAGGTCCACAACGACTGGACGAACTTCCACGACATCATCGGAAGCACCGGGGAGATGAGGCAGCAGGAGGGTATGCAGAGAGAGTCCTTCAAAACATGCAGGGAAACCTGTCTCGTTTGACACAGAGGATTCCTATGGTTCAAGTGGAGGATCTGTCAGAGGCTATGTAGCAGCAGGTGGTGGGTTTGCCCCATGCTTGGGTACGACTCTTTTGGCGTCTCGCAAACGCCGTAGTTTTTTATCATGACACTCATCCGGTGCAACATGCATAAATGTCATGACTATTGTATGATCGGTTGTATATGTATATTGAGGGTGTTAGCCCCAATTTTGTGCTATAAACATCATATTTTTTTAAATATATATAAAAATATGGTTCTTCACCTTAACTTATGTTACAATGTGTACATTGATGAAAATGTTTTCTTTGCTTCAGTTATGTGACAAATTCCAATATAAAACAAAATTAGCATATGCATTGGATACATAATTAAAACTCCTAGGTATGTGATGATAAGTAATAAAATCAAACTATCTTTCCAAAATTTGTACCCATAGGAATCGTTGGAGTAGAGTAGGGTCATGCACATGGTAACTATCGTTCAACTGACATGCAACTAAATGGGAGTCTAGGAGAACCTCTAAAGAGAGAATACCATGTGAAATGGCATCACACAATTTTTTTATAATGGAGCTATATTCGACCACATTATTCATGGATGGCCCTAGGCATACGCCACCTGAAGACACCAGTAGACCCTCGGGTGAGTAAACAACCCAAGCAATGGAAGCCAAGTTCCGTGTATGACGACTGGCCCCGTCTGTGAATCCTAAGTAGACCGAAGACTCCATTGACATCTGTTAACCAAGGGAAAACTCGATAAGCAAGCTGAAGATAAAATAAAGGGAAAATATATATACACTAAATTACATTAGTATACAAAGAGTTACGCCCAAGCTTGGGGCTCGTGCGTAATATATTTTCAAATAGAGCCCATTCCTGGGCTCAGCCAACATGTTCCTTTCATAATATTCTAATTCATAAGCTCCTTTTTCTAAGACATGTCGCACGATATAGGGATCGTGCCACATGGGCTTGAACTTGCCTGCCTCCAATGGTTCTTTGGCTTGACCATATATAAGGACCAAGTCACCCTCAACATAAAACCGAGGACAAACAAACTTATCATATTGGACCTTGATGGGTCTTTTATTCACTTCAATAGCCGTAGAGGCGTCTCGACGTTGCTCATCTAGACTCTCTAGGTGTACGAGGCATCGTTCGATATCGGAAGTGTCAAGTAGGAGTGCAACTGCCAATCTAAGAAAAGGGATTTTTCATTCAATAGGTAAGATCGACTCCACACCGTGTACTAACTGGAAAGGAGAAAACCCGATGGAAGTCTTGACTGAGGTTTGGTATTCCCAAAGTGCAGGATATAGCATGATATGCCATTCAGATTTGCTCTAGATGACAATTTTATGCAGAATGGTCTTGAGAGACTTATTCACGGCCTCTACTTGTCCATTCGTCTGGGGGTAGTAAGGGGAAGAATGACCATGCTTAAACCCTAGTTTAGGTGCTAGTTCTTCCATCATTTCATTATGAAAGTGATTGCCATGATTAGTGACAATGTCACTCGGGATTCTGAACCTGGCTATAATTTGATTGAATACGAAGAAGGAAACAGTCTTCCCATCGGATTTAACTATAGGCATGGCCTCAGCCCACTTAGTAAAGTAGTCTATGACCACGATAATGTGTTTATTCCCCCCAGCCAAAGTTGGGTTGCAATAAAAAAATTCCACCACCCACTTGGTGAAGGGACCGACAGTAATGACTGGATGGAGAGGGGTTGGATGCGAGTGCATTTTTCGAGTGAACACCTGGCAGGGGTGACACTTCTTAACCTCTTTGATGCAATGTTTAAATATAGACGGCCAAAAATAATAGGCTCACGAAATTTTTTGGGTTGTCGCAAGCCCGGATAGATGACCAGCACAAGCGCCACTATGGTAGTCATTTAAAATAGACTCGGCTTCTTCGTGAGTTAAACAACTACGTAGGATATTGTCTACTCCTCGACAATATATATTGTCACTGATGATAAGGTAATTCTTTTCTTAGTATCGTATACGTCGTCGATCATCTCGCGAGAGATGCTAAGGGAACTTCAAAGTTTGATGATAGAGAAAAATGTCTCCATACCAGGGGTTTGACGATGAGACAAGGAAAATGTGTTCATCCGCAAATGAATCAACATTAATAACATCCTCATCTAATCGAGGGAGGTTGGATATTAACTCTGCAAAAACTAGTGATTTTTTGGATTTCGTAGAAGTGAAATTGAGATCGAACTCTTGTAGAATGACAATCCATTTATTGTAATTTCCCCCTATGATATGCCTGGCAAGGATGTATTGAAATGGATTGACATCAACAACCAAAGTATTTTTTCAAAGCAATATACAATGTTGTAATCATTGGACTGCGTGAACGGCAGCCAAAGCTATCTTTTCAACATGAGAATATTTGAGTTCAGGGTCGGCTAAGTTTCGACTAAGATGGTGAATGGCGTTCTCGTGGAGCTCATCATCCTCCTGAACCAACACCATACCAATCGTCTCTTTAGAGGCGGCGACATAAAGCAAGTAATCTCTACTATAGTCTGGAGACTTCAACAGAGGCGTTAATACGAAGACTTTCTTCAAAGCATTGAAGGACTCTTGGGCTCGTTCAAGCCAGATAAAAGGAGTTTCCTTCTTTAAGAGATGCATGAAACCCTTAGTAATATTGGCATATTTCACTATAAATCGTCGTAAAAAGTTATCTTTCCTCTGTAAACCTTGAAGTTGGTGAATAGTGCGCGGGGGAGGCAATCAAAGTATTGCCTCAACCTTTAACAGATATACCATGATCCCAGTCTCAGAGACTAAAAATCCTAGAAGACGACCTGACCTAATGCAAAAGATGCATTTATGAGGGTTCAACCGGATGTGATAATGGCGACATATTTCAAAGACGAACCGAAGGTGCTTAGGGTGATCCACTCTCTTATGGGAGTGAGCAACAAGATCATCAAGATAGGCTTCGACTATATGCTTGAGATCGTGAAATGCAAAGGTCATAGCACGTTGGAAGGTTTCTCCAGCGTTTTTAAGGCTGAAAGGCATCTTCCGGTATGCGAAAGTACCCCAAGGGAAAATAAATGTCGTCTTGTGTTGGTCCTTGGGTTTAATCTAAATTTGGTTATACCCTTAAAATCTGTCCATGAAAGAAAAAACTTTGCTTCTCGCACACTCATCGAGAAACTGATCGATGAAGGGTGTCGAGAAGTTGTATTTAGGACATGCTTTGTTCAGGTCACGAAAATCCATGAATACATGGATGGTTCCTTGCTTTTTATTCACAGGAATGGGATTGCATACCCATTCAGTCAAGGGAACCCAGTAGATAAAGCTAGCATTAAGCAGTTTTTCTACCTCTGCCTTAATAGCAGGGGCCTTCTGGGGATTGATAGCTCTAAGACGTTGTCGAATAGGCTTAGCATCCGGGTAAGTTTTAATTTCATGTTCAATAATTCAAGGGTCGATTCTTGGCATCTCTTCATATGACAACACAAATACATCTCGAAATTCCTTGAAGCGTTTGGTGTAGATCAGAATTTCTTCTGGCGAACAATCTGCACCGATGTATACATTTTCAATATTTCCAAGAATACGAGAGATATAGATTGTGACGGTAGGAGAGATACTCGCCATGTTTCCTTCGACATAAATGTCATGCGTATCAAGTAGAATTACAGTATGACCGACCATCTCGCTCAAAGTAGATCTAAAATCATCTTGCTCGATTCTAGAAAGATTTGGGAGAAAATAAGAGTGATGATGCATATCATCCCAGAGTCTATAGGAACCATTCATGGCCTCAACAATAGCTTCATATGAAGGCAAAGTCTCATCGAGGCAGTGACATGAACAAGACGATGAAGTGTCCCACACAGGCTCAAGGACAAGATCCTCCTCGTCCGTTTGCGAGGTAACAGGATCTGGATCGACAGAAGAGTCAAGAACAACTTCATACGCAATATCTACTGCCAATAGTGGCATGGCCATTCTAGAATGTAACTAACCTTCACAAGACGTCTTCGAGGAAGGTAGGGTCGAAGGATCGTTAAAATAGGAAGTACAGAAAGGAATGAACCTCTCTGTCGAAACGGGGCTACTAGACATGGCGTATATATGATGAACCGGTCCCATGAAGTCGAAGGTACCCATAAGGTATGAATACATTCTGACACTAATATTCTTAGTTTTCGGTTGAGAATTTTCAATCATGGGGATCGACGGTCCAACAGATGCATTGGGGCTAGAGTACGCAAAGGAAAATTGGTCGATCATCGCGATCTTCCCATCGTGAGGAAAAAAAAGAGTACGAAAGACGGACGATATGATTGTAGTCATAGTGTAAGTCCAATTGTGTCCTAGTAACAAGTTATAATCGAGGGGCGCATCAACCACCTCAACATCCACCTTTAACGTCTTCCCACCTAAATGGACCGGAAAGGCAGGAAGAATGTTGTGAGGGCGGAAGGAACGACCATCAAAAGCAGTCAACATGGTCAAAGACTGAGAAAGGTTTGGAGAGTCGAGGGATTTACAATAGACCGGGGACATCACACATGTTGCAACGCCTTCATCGAAAATAGTACACTTGATGGTATACTTTGAGTAACTCACGTGAATTTGGAATGCCACATGGTAAGGCAAGCGAGGCTTCACATATGTGATGTCAAACTTGATAAATTTCGAGCCACAAGGATCTAGAGCTCCTAACGTAGATAGAAAGGCATTCCTCTATGAAGGACACGTCTGGAGTACCTCCAGAGCTGACATCACACAAGGATTTTGACCTAGGTCCTCAACAATAGAGTAATTTTGGGCAGCTCTAGTTTTTCGATCTGTAAGGGAATCTCCAGAGGAGGGAGAGACTCTAGACCAAGTAAATTCTATGGAGAACTATAATCGCGAGACCGAGTGGCTACATTAACCTCATATTTAACCATATTGATGCATAAATGGTCATCGTCTTGCGTCGGTGGGTTTTGACTCCCACTCGCCACATTTCCGACATTCGAAGAGCTCGAGGCCATGTGTTGATTATGTGGAAAAGGATTATTCAGTATGGTGGGTGGTAGATATAAAATCCTCATAGCTTCTAAAATTTTGGGGCATAAATGGGTAAGGTGATCGTCTATACAAAGCTTACAGGGAAACTTCACCTTCCGCCTTTATTTCTTGCCCTCGCCAGCTTTATTATTACTCTTCTCATTATTACCATTGTCCTTGGGTTTATTATTATTCTTCCCACCCCTACGATTATTATTACGTCCTTTGTTTTTATTCCCTCTTGGTTGTTGGTTACCATTCAGGATGGTCGACAATTACACAGAGTGTACGTCTGATGACTGAGTGGGATTGGACACAGATGAAGCTTGCCCTCCTGCAGACTAGTTTAGAGACAAGTCTTTCAAATGGCTTGTCACTGATTCTGTGGATTTCACATGGATGGAGCCCACAATGCCATCGGCATGAGGCATGGGATTTTGTCTAGGGTCATAGTTGGACCTCAATGCGTTTGGAAGAATCTTGTATAACATCCCAGATTGAGTATATATAAGATCTAAATATTGGGCTTTAAAAATCACTTCTTCCTCATAAGTGACCACGGATGTAGAAAGATCCTTCGAAATATAAGGAAGGAGAGATTTAAGGAACCACTCTAGTAGGAATTTTGGGGGTATGTAGGCCTTGATAAACCTCTTCCATCTACGCCACTCTTGGATGTGATCCGAGATATGAGTGGCTCTGTCCTGAAAAAAGGTCGACAGAAGTTCTATTCCAGCATCGTAACGAACCGGCAATTGGAAGTGGTTGAGCAAGACTAAAACCAACTGATTAAAATTTATGTATGCTCCCCTAGGTAGCTCGATATACCATTTTGTGTCAACCCACGTGAGGGTGCGTTGAAACAATCTTAACCGAATAGAATCGTCATTAATGGAATTTGAAGAGCACCAAAGGTGAAAGGTAGTAACGTGATCACCAAGATCCTCACCAGTTCTACCCTCAAATTTTGGAATATCCAAAGGAAGCTTAATGGGGATGGAGGGCCATGGTGTATCATGACACATGGGGTCATTCATTAACTTAGACAAGTCTGGAAGATTGAGCGTGGCCTGAAAAGGGAGACGGGGTTGCGGCATCTGGCCCTAAGATCCCTAGAAATATTGTTGTTGGGGAATCACAGCCCATCCAAGGTTATGGTAAGCACCATGGCCTTGTCTGGGATTATAAGACCCTCCTCCAGACTAATTCATGAAGGGTTGGTTGGGCACCATTCCAATAGGATTGTTCTGATGAGGATTGTAAAAGCTTCCCCCAACCGAAGTGGCTCCAGGTTGGGGGTTGCCCAAGGTATGAAACTGACCTCCTCCAGGTGTGAATCCAGAGGATAAAGGTGGATTCGTCATGCCAAACATGTTGGTTGGAATCGGTACAGAGGAGGTGGGTGTAAAGGATGGAATGTGAGCAGAATTTTGTTTGCCAGGTTGGTTACTCCATCCATAAGCAACAGGGTTAGATCTGAGGTTAAGAGGAGGAACTCCTCCAACGATAGGATTCGTTTGCGGGACATGAGTACCGCCAAACGATAATGGAGTGTCTGGAGTAGGTGTGCCGCCAATTCCAATGCTAGTATTCATACCAGTCGTTGGGATGGAGGTTGAAAACTACGATGTGAAATTCGACATACCATAAGAAAAAGGACTAGAGGCCATAGGGATGGACTGAACATTATATCTCGGTGAGTGACAAAGAGACCCAAAAGGGTTCATGGCTATAGGTTGAGTATTCACTATAGGATGGGCATAGGTGATGATAGGCACCTCCGGCACTACAACCATTGTGGTTGAAGGTGTCGAAGGGGTATTGTTAACTATAGTAGGTATGGGAGTGTAAGAACTCTCGGTATCTTTTTGACTCGCTTCAGTACTCATCCTTGTACAATCACAAGTCTGATAAGTGGAGGTGTGTGTACCACACTTGATAACTTTACACCTTTTAGAAGTCAAAGACTCAAAATGCGGTAGTAATTGTAACAAGTGGCGAGACCTTTGAGGAAGATGGTCTGGCTCCATGATGACTCAAGACTCGATATATAAAAGACAAATCCTAAGGCCAACTAGTAATCAAAGAGCACACCAAAAATAATCAAACGACCAATATGCACACAAACAGGATAAAGTGGCTGAAAGGGGCCTCCCTCTCTAACGTAGGTATGCGTCGCCCAAGAGGGGCCTGAGACTCCTTTGCTCAAGATCAGAGGTATTAGAATCAATTATAAGGGCCCTCGTGAGCTTAACAACCAGTCAGTCAGATCCCCCCGGAGAGGTAATCCTCCATAAAGGTTGTGTGTTGTCCCCAGTATGGTCACCAATTATGTTACGAGGAAAATATATCTATGGTTAGGGGTAAACCACAACAGATGGAAATGATTGCATAAATCAACTCTAATATCATGTATGTTATATAAACAAATATAAAAGGCCTACCTCATCCAGACGTTCGATGAAGTCCATCATTGAGCACTTGACTCAAAATGATACACCTGCGACTTGTCCTCAACAACCAAGAAATGCAAGCATATGGTGATAATATATAATGTTAGTACATTCAGTAGCATAATCCATCAATATTCATAACAAATACGCCCATGGAATAAAAATTCAAATATTTGCAAGATATTAATTGGACGAGAAAAGAGTATTTCTATTAAAATGTAATCAACAGAAGTAAATGAATTACAAACTTCCATGTCAGCACGGTTCAGAACCGAGAAACTAAGTTCCTTCCAGTTGGGCCTCCACGATTTCAATCCTCCACCAAAGGCAAGCTCATATAAGAGAGACAATGAGGTTCTCAATCAAGTAGGGAAGAGCTCGGGGGCTGAACAATGTGTTCAGACTTAAAGGACAAAGGGATGCAGACTCAATATGAAGTGAATAATTTCTCCAGAGTAACTTTTCTCTCAAAGTTGAATTATTCTCCTCTTTTCCATTGCTCGGATTTAGCCCATTTGTAGCCTTCAAGTGGAATTGAATGGTCAATTTGGAACCTTTCCAATATATGGAAGGTCAAGGATCATGGATCTCGTGATCTGATATGGAAACCCGACACCATTTTTTAATTTTGGGCAAAAATCCCGATGTACGCAGGTTGTAGTGGTGCAACCTGTGTATACGCATGTTGTACAATAGGCAGGGGGCGTATATGTGGAAAAATAATGTTTTTAGCTTGGGATTTGCAAAAAGGGACTTTGAGTCTGCATAGGGAAATGGAAAAAGGCATTATGTGCAAGTTTTCATAGGATGAGGCAAATCTTGCTATAACAATTGATGAAACATTTGAATAACTTCATGGCATGACAACCAAAGAAGAGAGCCAAGAGTACAAAAAATACACTGAGACTTGGTTCCAAACAGTCATCAGGCCCGCCACTACATTATTTGACATTTCTTGGCACCATCCCCACCAAATCAGTGGGTCCCTCATATTCTGGTATCTCTCAAATTATATTTTTCAAACTTGAATATGGGTACAATTGTGATTATGTTACACAAATGGATCCATTGGAAATATTCCTACACTTGAAGGGAAATTTGTCTTTTTCAAGTAGAGTATGATAGTGTAAATAAATTAATAAAATAGTAAAGAGAAAAATCTAGCATAGTTGGAAATGAGTTTGCATGAAAATCAGTCAATTAGCAGGCAAAACTCACAATAAAGTTCAACAAGTTAATGTTGGTTCAAGTTTTATGGTTCTTCAAATCAATTTTGTTTTATTCTCATGTCAGATGATGTGGGATTCCTTAAGGCCCGCCTTCAAACAAATCTCATCCCATCAGCTCCAACACATCATCTGGAATTGAGATTATATATGTTTATAAGTACCTTGGGGTCTGCATGCCTTAATGGTAGGTTCTCTCGCTATCGGCAAGGGGATAGATCAATTTCCCTTGACTGATGTATTCTATAGAAGTTTGACTCCAACACATCCATTCACACCAACTAGAATGTACTTTTGTACTTTGATTCCCATTGACATTAATGATGGGTCATCTCAAATTGGTTAATGATTTATATTATTGATCGGTAATCCAATGATTTATTTCTATGTTCGAATCCAAATAAATTTATTCACATAGATTGAAATGTACAACTAGAGGATAAGGACAAAGACTATATGGTTTAATGGTATCCACAATATCTTGTAGCAATTCATTTTATTGTTGTAAAGTTTCCTTTAGCAGCAACAACATGGTATAGTTCAACAAATTTGATCAACACTCGTCATCTCCGAAAACCTGTTTCATTCTCAGATGTTCAAGTGTCCTCTCAGCTCTATTACATCTCCTATTCAACCTCTAGTCAGCATACATCATGTTCCATAGGTTCCTACTTCAGCCTATAGTATAAATTTAAATTCCCAAATAAAGAAACTATATAGAGGCAGTTTTTGCATTTTTATGAGTTTGGATGACAACAACATTAGAAGTTCTCAGCATTCAAGTGATCCAAAAGCATGTTGTAATCTTAAACATAGATTTGATCAGGCCTAAGGGTTCCAAACATTCACATCATATCTCTCTTCAATAAGCAACCTTCAAAACATTGGGATATGGTAATCTTTTGCAAAGGTCTTCAATATCCAATCTTTCTACACATAGTTTAGAGCCAAGTCATAGTTGTAAGTATGAATGAATGAGAAAATTTGAGGTAACAATGTGTTTTTGGAATCTTTCTAATTTGCCAAGGATAAAGGAAATGTATTAATAAACACAACTATTGGTAGCTTGTTCTTTTTGATCCTATGTTTTATCATATGCCTATATTTATAACTATTTCCTACCCCATCATATACCATCCTATATCCTTATACAATTTCAGTTCAAGACTATTTATCATACTACACCCATGCATCATTTACCTTATTACCACAAACACATTTCTACCCATTATCCATTACTATTTCATCATTACCCATTAAAATCATGAATCAATCCTTAAATTCATGTGGTGCATTCAATCTATTTATCCATACAACTGATGTGATCACCATTTTTAATACTCATTTTGAATCATTCTAAAGGATTCAAAATGAGTAACATAACCCATCGTATTCAAAGCCATTGTATATTGTCTACCAACAAATAAATGTGAAGTGTGAAGATTGGGATTTCATATCTCTATTCACTACCTGTGTGAGAAAATATGGTGGATGACAAACATGGGCATGTTTCAAAACCTTATAGTTATATATTAACTCCTCCATGCTAAAAGGGTAACTTCTCTAGCTTCAATAGGCATACCTGGGATCGAGTATCTTATCCTTTTTGCAAATAATAATGGAAATGTTGGAGAAATAGACATGTTGTTGAAACATTTATATTGGGTCTTATGTATTAGGTTTGCAACAACCATATATTCTAGATCCCCATTTTGGATCTTATTTGCAATATTCCCCTGTTATTCTCTTCAACAGATAAATCTAATGAACTTGACATGACAGGAAATTGAAGATGAGATACATAAATGGAATACACCAACAGTACATTTGCAGCTATGGGATTGGTTTAAGGTTTTCTTTTTCCATTTGGGTTTCAATATTGTGTACTCAATTGAAACGATTGGTTTTTTATGATTATTTCTATGGATGCTCATGTCGTTGATGGCTCCTATGTAACACTTTATCATTTTGTGGAGCATATAAAGTGTCCACCTTGTCATGGCTTTGTGAATTCCTACATAAAATTGGAGGATATGTGATATCACCATTGATCTTATTTATTATCTTATTGTGAAAGGAATATAACTCTTTAAGTGCTTGGGCGCATTTCAACCATGAGAGAAATGTTCAGAGGCCAAACTAGTACATTATGCATGCTTTGAAAATGCAACAATGCAAATGGATGGAAGAGGACACAAGTCGAATGACAGAACAAGAACAAATATATGTTATTACAGTGCAAGTACATGATGTTTTCCTTCAAGCAAATGATTTGGTTGGCTCATTCCTTCAATTTGGTGATGCAATGGATGAATTCACTGATGTACCAAAAGTCTCAAACCATGGATCATTTGCACTAGATTCAAATAATTGCTAATGATAATTTATAAGTATTGAACGGTATCCAAATTATGAGCAAGCATCTAAGTGCAAGTGTGGAGGGTAGAATAGGTTTTCGACAACTGCAATTTTTGTCAAGCGCTTGCATGAGCTTGCTTCTACAGCTCAGAAAGGTTCACAAGTGGACACAATTGGAGCACGAGATGATGCATATTTTCTTAACTATGAAGTAACAATTCAAAACCAAAAAAAAACTTTGCTTGTACATTGCCAAGCAGTGGGGCCATTGAAGATCCAACTACATTTTTAATATGTGGCAAGAATTAAGGCAAAGGATACCTTTATGTGTATAGTTTTGTAGAATGGATCACATCTGATAAGAGAGAGGAGAATATTTTTGGTCACCCTAAATTCTTTGTTCAGAGGAGAGCATCTTAGGGTGGTAAAGAATTTTTTTTCTTTGTTGTAAATATCCAGGTCCTAGGTGCAACGACATACTCTCGTTCCTTGTACTACATGGTGGATTGTCTTATTGAAAATGTTCCTTTGCAAGAAAATTTTGTCAAAGGAGATGATTCTTATAGCAATTCTCGATTCAATATCATTCCCCATATTTCCAAGGGTTCTTAGATTATGAAACAAAGTGTAGGAAAAACTACATTGGGTCAAGCACTAGAAATACTACAGAGGTATCTGATATTAAATCCAGCAATGATTGCAAGAAAATTCTTTTATGCACAATGAATAAACATATTGATGCTTTGGATGCTTACAGTAAAAAGGTGTTGCAGATTTGTCTTGGAAGCTTGTTCTAATAATCTTGAATCGTGTTTGATAGTTTGTGCTCTCATATTTAGAAGAGGGGCTTCCATGCATGTAATATCAATAGTGGAAATGAGGTAGCATGTTGGACAAATTATATAGGGATTCCAATTGTTGTATGTTTGTAAGTGCATCTTTAGTGTTGGCACTTTGGATCCTGGCCTACCTAAGCTTACCTTTTCTTATGCAACCAATAATGATGTTACTCCTAAAAGAACAGAAAAAATCCACTCTAACTGTGTTTTATTCTTTAGTGGACTGTGAGCAATTTCTAATGAGGTATGCCCATATTTTCTTGTTTTAAATACCATCTTGTACATAAGGCTATATATTATTGGAGCCAAGTTTGGGGTGCTAGAGCATTTTTGGCAGCAAGAAACATGTTTTTTGCAAATATTAGCGGCTTTGTATGGGGAATTACCAAATATGTCTTTAATTGCATTATATTCCAGCTATCTACCTTATGTGAAGGATTTTGGTGAAAAGGCCCTTTAGTTTCAAGTCAGAAGGGAGTTGCACTGAAAATTATGGTTCCTGCCTTGAATCTCAGGGAGATGTAAACATATTCTTTCCAACATAATTTTTGACCTTGGAATCCATTGTAGAAGTTAGCAATGGCTTGATAGATGATATAAAAACTCTCAAACCAATAAAGAAATGGTGGTCAACAATTCTTGATACAGCTAATTCTATAAAAGATTTTGGTTGTCCATCCAAAACAAGGACAAAAGAAGAGTAATTTGTTATTTCTTGTTTCAGTTTCCCAATTGTTTTGATTCTCAACAGAGGGCATACCTAGAGGAAGGACAACTACATTTGTCTCTAAATTGTGGGTCTGCTCAGTACTTACTTCATTTGGCATGAGGACATACCAATGCTTAGGCGTGGAGGAGATGTTGGGCCACTATTTTGATACATTTTACAGTTGGCAGGTGGCTTCTTTGACTATCCTTACCTTGTCCATATACCTCGTTATTGCCCCATTACCATAGATTTTCATGTTTTTTAATTCAAATGCCTTTAGCAATATTTAAGAGTTAAAAGTTGTATATTTTATGATTTCCTAAGTCTTCAGTAGATTAGATTGGGTTTCTAGAACATATCTTACTAATGATGATTTTCTAAGTTTTGTTCATGTACCAACAGTTCACTTTTGGTACCTAAGTTTGGTTGTTAGCATATGTGCATATGCTCAAATGGAAAACGACAATCTGAGTTTTAAATATCTAGATGTCAGCATGATGTGTGTCCCTTTGTTCATGCCCAAGTCGCATATAGAAGTCTCCAGCCGTGGTCAAGGATTTTTAGACAAAAACATGTCAAATTGGCAGACATCAACCTTCAGATGTGATTTGCGGGAAGATGATGGTGAATCGTGGAAATGCGGAACATGGGTTTTGTGGAGAGGGGTCCCTTTTAGTTAAATCGCAAGTATATTTTTGAAATAGTGTAGTATCATGGAGATATGGTTGTTTCTCTAATATGGGTTTGCTCAGATTTCATGTTGCGACCCACTTTCCAAAATGACTTAATTTGTAAAATCAGATTTCATTTGATTCATCAGTGTTGGGTTTGGGGGATTGGATCTCATCCTCCCCATTGAGTTTTCTATATAAATAATACCTATAAGGGCAGAGGAAAGGGGACTATTGTTGTAACTTAATTTGCATTGGATTAATGCCAAAGAGACCTTCTTAATTGTTGTGTTCATTGTGATTGTGTGAGATTGTGTTCTAAGTAGCTCGTTGTCTTGCTGGGAGGTCCCACCAACTTGGATTATGTAGCTACATCTATTACCATAGCTAGGTAACTAATTTGTTGTGTGTGTTATTTTATTTCTATATATGCTTTGTTTTGGACTATAATTCTAATTATTAGACAACAAAGATTAATTGTTTCAGTTAAGGTTTACTGCTTCAACATCTTGCTTAGTTATTTACATTCTTTTACTCACATCAATTTAACTCAATAATTGTTTGATTCATTAGTTATTGAAGTAACAGGTTGCAGATCTCAAGCTTAGATCAAGTTGTGTGGTGTGAGAACTTGATTTCAATGTCATTTGTCTTTCCATTTTATCAACACAGTTTGATTGAATACAATCAATAGAATTTAGTTTTAATTGGTTTTCAATACTATGTTCTTTATATGTTAAGATAAATGACAAGAATATCTTTGAGTCATAGTTGCACATAGACAATTAATCTAAATGCAAAAGTGTAGTTTCACCACTAAATACTTGTCATACTTTACATAACAATTTGCATCTTTATTTTGTAGATGTCATCATTACCTTTCTAAGCTCACAATTCCAAGATTAGGTCAGTAACATTTTGAAGGAGTTCAACCCTTTTGTTGACTGATTTGGGTGGTAACTCGAATGGTGTGCATCCTCATAAAAGTTAAATGGTAGTCACTAAAACTCATTTAGTTTGATAAGTTAATCATCTCTCAAGTGCATGAACACTTAAACCTCAAGTGAAAGATTGCACTATAAGCCATTAATGAAACCTCAAGATAATGAACTAACTATTGTTCATAGATTTGATTTCTAGTATTAAGTGTTTTTATCCTCTCACATATTAAATTCTTATGTACTCATCGATTAAACAAGATCCCATAAGAAAACATACTCATGCATAGACCACACATCTTGACATAGTATGCAATGCCCTTGTTCATATTGATATAAATCGGTGAATGCAAGATTAAGGTGTCTGAGATTTACTTTTGATTTCCTTGGATTGCTTTGTGATTTGGATTGATATCTTTGGTGATAGGTCATTTGATTTCATTTATTGCAACCTGAAGTGTGTTTTTATCGCATTAGTTGCTAACATAGGCTAGAATAGGCTATATTCCTACATTTCTTGTGCTTGCACCTCGAA
>ML805546.1:95594-116660 GCA_009831015.1 Picea engelmannii
CCCACTAAGACAAAGGCCCGGAGACGTAGGCGATATTGCCGAACTTCGTTAATAAACTTTTCTATTATGGTTTGTTGATTCTTTGTGCTTACTTTCAGTTCTACGTATCTTATTATGGATGCCATGTTATATCATTTATTCTTCCTCTTTCCTTCAATTTCTAAATGGTTAATGAACTCGTGCTTTAAAAATTAACCATAGTCTATAAAAGATCTTTTCGGATCAAGTAGTATCAGAGCAGGTTGACAGTTGGTTTTTGAGTTTGCATGATTACCAGGGAAAATCTGAATCATGGTGAAGGCGAGCTTATTGAAGAGAATTCTTAGATTGGATCGAGAAAGAGAACTTATCAAAGTGAGAAGATGGCATTGAAAGAGGGACTTTCACATGACGAGATAGAGTTTCAAAAGACCTTCTTCGCCATGTCAGAGATGGTAAAGGTTTTGTATGACAATTACTTGGAGCGGAAGAGACCGATTCTAGGTGAATCTTCAAAGTCCAAAACTGGAGAAGGAGAGGATCCTCCTAAACCTCCTCCTTCACCTCCTTCTTCTCCATCAACTTCTTCTTCGTCAAGTACAAGTTCCAAATCCACCGCAAGAAAACATTCCCATAAACATAAACATGATATGCCTTTACTTAAGCTTGATGTGAAGTTTGAATTACCCATGTATGATGTTGAAGTCAATGTATAGAGGCTTGATAACTGGGTCAGGCAGATGGAATTTTATTGCAGTGTACAACAAATCAAAGATGAGGCAACTCAAATCAAGTTGACATTGCTTCATCTTGTAGGCACAACACTCATCTAGTGGCAAAGCAAGTTGAAAAATGGCACACAACAAGTGGGTAATGTATTTCCATCATGGCAAGGTTTTGTTTCTGCACTTACAAAAAAAAATTATCCTTTGGGTTATAAAGAGAAGGATTTAATTGATTGGAAAGGTCTTAAACTAAGAAAGGAACAAACAATACAAGAATACACAGATGAATTCCGTAAGATGGCATTAATATTAGACATTCCATTACATACCCAAGAAACTCTTATGAAGTATATAGGAGGTTTATTTGCACACATTTGTAACACTATATTTATGTTTGTACCTACTAATATTGATGAGGTTTATGTTCAAGCAACATACATTGAGTCAGGGAAAATAGGAGTTGGTGTATCAGGGGAATCGTCTTCAAGAAAAGAGGACAAAATAAAGGGAATGGCAAGAAAGCAAATTCAGTGACAAGAAAGGAAGAGAATCTCTCTTACAAGCATTGCAAGAAATAAGGGCATGATGATGACCATTGTTGGCAATTGCATCTCGAGAAGAGACCGAAGTGATTCAAAGAAAGGAAAGGGAGGAAAACAGTTGCAGCAACAACAAGGCCAACAGACTTGGGATCAAATTCGGGTGATGAGTCTAAAATCACAGTAGTTGGTTTGACAGGTAAAATTGGTGATGGATATGATTCTAGAAGTAAATTGTTTCACATAAGGGTCATAATGATTCATACTAAGGTCGACACATTGATAGATAATGGATCTCAATCTAAATTGATTTCAGAGAAAGTGGTTAAACAATTGGGATTAAACACTCAGATGCATCATCAACCTTACTCACTTAAATGGATAAGTAACAATCATAAATTGCACATAACAAAGCAATGCACTTTAAAGTTTGCAATTTCATCAAAGTTTGTGGATTAGGTAACATGTGATGTGGTGCCACTCAATGAATGTGGAATGGTCTTAGGCGGTCCTTATTTGTATGATCGCAAAGCAATCTTCTATAGGGAACAAAATCAATATCACTTAATCAAATAAGGCAATGAATATGTTGTACATTCTCATCACTTAAAAGCAAATCAATCTCTTCAAACAATGGAACAATTAAGGAAGGTAGCTCATGCAAGCAACACACCTGTGATTGTGCCAAATCTAGCAGTTGATCTTAAGCATGAACATGAGATGGTTGTGGAATGGAAGTTCAATCATACTTTGCTTCAAGATAAGCTAACGTTGTGCAAGTACTACAAACATATTATCTCATTTGCAGTCATATTTCTAATGTTATCATTGCTAATGTTTTCAACATGGATGGTAGTGGGTTCAGTAAGATGTGACAGAGTACAAGTGGTTAACAATATGTTGTCAGTTGTCATGGTTGTTTTGTAATTGATCTTGATGAGACAGGTGCATAGGACAGAGTTTAAAGATAGAGAACAAGTGGGGTGGCCTATCCCGCACTTGATGACAGGTTAGTAACCTTTTGGAGGACCAAAAGGTCTTAGTGGGGAGGTGTGATCCAAAATGGATCCAGGAAGGCCTAAAAATCAAAGTTCTCATAATCGGACGAAACTAGTGCCATTATGTCTGTCTCGTTGCGTTGTTTTCAGCCATATAATTTTTTCCTCAAACGGACACCATATACGAAAGTTATTGGTTCTGATCAAATTCCCAAACATGCAAAAACTCAACGAGTCAAAGTCAATGCTGATGTCAGCAGTACGACAGGTGACATCATGATGATGTCATCATGTTGATGTGGTGTTGGCACAGGGGAAAACCCAGGTTTCAACTCTAGCAGTGCACCAACAAGACCTAACTATTGGCCCTTTCGGCAACACCTGCAAAGCAGATATAGTCTCACCCGAAGTAGTGATAGGGGGTTGCAGGACACAAGTGTCTACAACCAGAGGAAATGCAAAGTGGACCCAAAACACTAACACATAGCAACCCAGTTACTCTTTATCTCCTTTAAGCCTACTGCGCGAACTATAGCTCAGATCTGATACAATGATACAATAACATAATAACAGAAGTAAAATAACACAACATCAATCACACAAAACAACAAGATATACGTGGTTCACCCTCTCCCTAGGACTACATCCACAGAAATGTGTTTCCTGATATATTATGTGAAAACATACAGTTCTATTTGTGCACTCAGCTTTTAAATCTCTCTCTCTTTCTCTCTCTCCCCTCTTTGTGCACCCAGCTGCAGGGTTGATCTTCTCACCCAGCTGAAGATCTTACAACACAGACTCTCTTTCAACAGAATACTTCTCTCTCTCAAAAACAATAATCACTCATTACATAATCGAACCCATCCTAGGTCCTCTTGACCTTTATTTATACATTACAATGACTCTCAGACAACCTTAGGCCGAAACCTAGGTGTCGAAACCCTAAAATGCCAAAACCCTAGGTCAACTTGACCCGCGTTTTTCAGGGCTTCGCCAGCCTTTATTTCCTTCTTTCTCGCGAGGTGCTCCAAGCACTCATTGATGGATTTTTCCGCTTGTTGAGTTGTCCATGATACATATTCCTTGTTGATCTGTCTTCCTTAGTCTTCTCATTCAAGGGATCACTTTCTCTTACTTCGCTCCTTCTTTTCTGCTTCTTTGGCTGCTTCGACCCAATCTCAATCAATGTGTTTTCCGCGCAGTTCGTACTTCATGCTTCTTTCATTAATCTTTGCTTCCTTCCATAACCAAGGGCCAACATGCCCCCAACACTCACATGTGACTCATCCCGAGGCACTTCAGGTCTGAACCTTCTGTTTCACTTTGACTTCAGACTGCAAGGGGCAGCCTGTTCTTTCTGCTCTGTCCCTTTCTTCCCTGTGCAGACTGTCTTTTATGTGTCTGGTACCCAGTTTCAACTGTACCTAGTACCTAGACCCTCTCCTTTTTCTTTTACTGAGAGATGCGAGGCAGTTGGTTGTCATAGTACAATTTCAACTGGCTCCCATTCACTAAACCTTCCTTCGACTCTCCATTCAGTGTCTTCAACTGCGCAGCTCCTCCTTTTGTAACATAGGCGACCTCAAATGGCCCAAGACAATGTGTTCTAAATTTCCTTGGATGCTTCATGAAATTCCTGTCATATACCAATGCCAGATCTCCTTGCTTAAGCTTTCTTCTTGATATGTCTGTCATGGTAGGCCTTTTCTCATTCCTTCTGTACCTGCTGATGAAATCCTGCAATAAATCTATCTTCTTCTAGTTCCACCAACTACATGAGCCTCTCTTGAACAACGCCAATGTCATCTATATATGTGAATGTTGCAATTCTAAGACTAGGAACAAATTATTCCATAGGGACAATTACTTCTAGACCATAAACCAACTTAAAGGGAGTCTGCATTGTCAGCTTCTTGCAAGTAGTTCTATAGGCCCATAGCACTGCTGGTACTCTCAAATCCCAATCATCCCTGCTCACGCTGCAAATCTTCGTTAGTGTTGTCTCCAAGATATTGTTGAAAGCTTCGACCATCCCATTCGCTTGTGGATGGTAAGGAGTACTCTTCTGATGGTGGACTTCAAATTCCTGAGTCAAAGCTTCGATAGTCTTATTAATAAAGTGTGTAGCTTGATCGCTCATCAGGGTCTTCGAGCATCCAAACCTGGTTATGATATCATCAAATATAAATCGTGCAATTGTAGTTTCACTACAGTCCTTCACTGCTCTTTCTTCTACCCATCTGGTCAAATACTATGTCACAGTGATGATGTATCTAGATTTTGTGCACTTTCCTGGTGGGTTGATAGGTCCCACGAAATCAATAGCCCATTTCTCAAATGCCTGTAAGGTCAGCTACAGTGCTAAATGAATCTCATCTCTTATGGAAGGTTTCCCAAATCTCTGGCATACATCGCAGGCTTTATAGTATTCCTTAGCATCTTTATGTAAAGTAGGCCACCAGAGGCCAGCTCTAAGAACCTTCTGCATTGTTTCTTTTCCTACGTAGTGTCCTCCTGCGATGCCTTCATGTGCTTCTGCTAGAATCATTGGTCTTTCTGCCTCCATAACACATCTCCTCAAGATCTCATCAGGTCCCATCTTGTATAGTTGTCTAGCTATAAGTGAAAAATCTACAGCGCGAACTACTAGTTGTTTCTTCTGAATGATTGTATATCCGCGAGGTGCCATTCCTATTGATATGAACTAGACTATCTTGGCGAAGTGATCATCAACCCTTCTGATGGCCATCAACTATGCATCTGGTAGTGTATCCTCCAAACTAGTAGGTTCCTCTCCATGCTCCAACCTAGACAAGTGGTTAGGTCCCTTGTTCATTCTTCCTGGATTGAACACGATATCAAAGTCATAGTCCTGGAATAAAAGTAGTCATATGCATATTCTTCCCCCCAACACTGACTTGTTGACTAGGTATTTCAACGCAGAGTGATCAGTGAACATCTTAAAGTGTCCTTCCAACAAGTAGTGTCAAAACTTCTGTAGCGCGTACACCATGGCTAAACCTTCTCTCTCAGTGGTAGCGTAGTTTATCTTAGTTGTAGATGGCTTCCTGCTAGCAAAGGATAACGGATGGTCAATATCTCCTACTCCTGGTTGTGCTAACACTGCTCCTAGTGCAATAGATGAAGCATCAACATGCACATGAAATTCCTTGCTCCAATCTGGGAAAACTAGAATAGGTGCAGTAACCATTTTTTGTTTCAGTGTTTCAAAGCTCTGCTGACATTCTTCTGTCCATTGAAACGGGTAATCTTTATTTAATAACTTCTCCATAGGTGTTGTAATTTGTGCATGGCCCTTAGTGAACTTTATGTAGTATCCAGTATGTCCCAACGTAGTGCGCAGTTGTCTAACCGAAGTAGGGGGAGGTAGATCAACAATAATGGAAATATTGGGTGGATCTACCAACAACCCTTGCTTACACACATTATTTCCTAGCAACACTCCAAAGGGTGAAAAGAAGATGCACTTCTTTAGGTTCAGGGAAATCTGACATTGTCTGCACTTATCCAACATTAGTCTTAAACATTCAATATGGTTTTTCATTAAGCTAAAAACAATCCAATCATCAAAATATGCTTCCAAAACTTTATGTAAACACTCCTTGAATGCTTCGACCACCACCCTAGAAAAGATGGTTGGTGCATTCTTCAATCCAAAAGGCATCACTGTGTACTGGTAGGATCCCCATTCTATTGCAAATGTGGTCTTATGGAGATTTTCCTGGGCAATCCTGATCCGGTGATAACTTGAAAATCCATCTATGAAGGAATAAACTTCCTGACCTCCTACATTATCTAACACTTCATCCGTGAAAGGTGTAGGGAATGGGTCATACAAACARGCATCATTCAGCTTCCTGAGATCTACATGGATCTTGATCTCTCCTATCTTCTTATCTTGTACCACCATAGGGCTAATCCATTCTGACTCTTCAACAGGTTCTATGTTTCCTGCTTCCAACATCCTGTCTAATTCAATCTTCACTTTCTACTTATATTTGGGATTCAATCTGTAGGGTCTCTGCTTAACTGGCCTGGCATCTATATTCAAGGGGATCTTCATCTCTACCATGGGCCCTTTAATGCCCTTCATATCAGTGAACTTGGTTGGGAACAAGTCATGATATTCATGCAGTAGTTTTGTGATCTTATCAATGGTGGCATCATCCCAGTAATCTCCAACATTAGCAAGCTTAGGTGCTTGCTCTGTTCCAATATTAACTTTCTTGATTTTGATTGGTTGTCCAATGAAAGTTAGTTCGACTCACGGTCCTTCTACTTCTCTCTGTCCTTCTGTTTCTGCGATGTTCACATTCCTAGGATCATCATCTTCATCGGCATTGATATTGTAACATCCTTGAAATTTCTAAAGAGGTGCAGTCCATTCATCCTCTTCTTGCTCAATAGGGAGGTTAGGTGCCTCCTCAAAGACTTTATGTCTTACAACTTGTAGAGCTTGATCTACTGAACGGTATTGGCTTTCAAATAAAAATGTAGCTACAAATTTATGAGTCATACCATACCAATCTCAAGTGATGAGGCATAGTTCTGCTTGAAGATACCAATTGATAGGCATTGTGTCCAGAGTATTGATGAACTTATGCACCCACTGTTATTGAGGAATGTTGCTCTAGGCCTCCTCACAACCTCGCACATGGTCCTTCAGACAACTTTGACCTATGTATCAAACTTCGCATCCTTCTACTTGTTCTGAATAGCACACTGCCATCGAAGTCTGACATTGCATCCAGTCCACGATGTTCTTTTTATGTGTCCCCCACCATCTTGTTGGTGTTGCTTTCAAAGCCTCATCCAGTGCCAACAATCTCTATTGTATTGGTACAATTTCTTCAAAATTTGATAAGAATGTTTCTAAATTATTTAAACCATCAAATGTCGGCAGATTGCTTACTTCTGTGCCAATCCAACGAATTTCCCTGGTCAATCTAGCACACCTTCACGCAGAAACTTCATACATTTTGTTCTGCCAATTCTCCAGTGCCTCTTCTGAGTCCAATGAGCATGTGTTGTCACTTCGCTAGCTTAAATTCCCATCTGTCGTAGGGTTAATGTAATCTTGTTGTCTCACTGTCAATTTATATATATTCTCTAGCTCATATGCATGGTCTTCTTCTCTGATGGGTTATGTGTATCTTCGACCTCCATTAGGATCCAGAGGTGCAATGACCCTAAGGTCATCACCTTCAAATGGAATTCTTCTTTTCTTTAAGTCAACAACAGTGGAATTGTTGAAATCCCAATCAATTCCTAACAGCGCAGGATAAGGATAACTATAATTAACTATCTCAATCACCTCGAAGTCCACAAATTTTCTTACCCCATCGATGTCCACAGGGACATGCTCCAGTCTCCCAAAGGGGCTTACTGCTTGTTGATTAGCCATCCTAAGCCTGATAGGGGAATAAATTAACTTAGGTTTTCCCATCAGTGCCCAGGTCTTCTTCGTCATAACATTGACTTATGATCCTAAGTCGAGGACCACATAATCTATATCCTAATCTCCAATCTAAGCATTAAGGTTCAGTTCCTTATTTGTCCTTCTCTTTTTGGATACTTGATATACTGCTCTATTCTACAGAGGGTCTACCTTCCTTGGTTCATACTGTCAGATCAAGTATTGTAGTTCTTGTATGGCTCTTTCATCCATAATCAAATCAATGAACATATACAAGAAACTAAAGAGCTTGCTTACCTCTTTTCCTTCTCCCAATGATGCAGATTAATCGAATGCCAGGGGCATCCAACATTCTCTCACTTCTGGTTGTGCCTTTGATGAATAAACCTTATCTCCTCCAAATTATATTCTTGCTTCTTCAAACGTCTTCTTTTCTTTCCTCGAATCAAACTCTTGTGTCTTCTCTCCAGCTCTTCTGACCCCTAATTCTTCTATAGTCTTTGTTGGAGTCACCTTGTGTTCTCCTATAGCAGTGCCTCCTCTAGTGGTAACAGTGACTCTAGGATCCTCTCCGTGAGGTTCTGCTGAGATTAATTGTACTTGTGGGTTTCCTCCTTGTCTCTCTTGAAGTTTAGTAACAAATCAGGACAATCTTCAATAACATGTTCAAATGAGTTGCAGTAGCTGCAAGTGGTACAAGGGTTCTGACAGTCCCTTGCCAAATGTCTTGGTTGTGTGCAATTATAACAAGTGATTTGACCTCGACCTCTACCCATACCTCCTCCTCTTCCTCTTCCTATGAATCCACCATGAGGGTTGAAGTTTCCTCTTCCTGGGGACTTAAACTGCGTAGTATTTCCTTCCTGTTGTACTTTGCCTTGAATTCTATATGTGTCTCTTGATCTTTCATGCAAGAGGTCATAATCCCTACAATCTTTCTCATCATTCCCCGCAAATTTACAGAATGTGCAGTAACGGTTGGTAGGTGTCTGGACATATTTTTGCATATAATAACATTCACCAGGGTGATGTCAATTTCTACATACCTCGCAACAAGGTAGAGTAACCTGCTTCAAAGGGCTCGGAGGTCCTGAAGCCAAGTACTCATGAAATAGAGGACAGTGCTCCTTGTCATGGCCCTCTAATTTGCATCTGATACACCAGATATCTTCTCTTTTATATTTTCCCTTATATTTCTTCATATCTTTGACCTGCAGCGATAAGCTAGTTAGCTTACTCAAAATTTGATACATACCTGAGCTGGACTCTCCCATAGGGCCTGATTCTAATTTCATGGAGATCTCCAACGCCTCAGCCTGCGAAGCGATCTTCTGTTGCATCAAAGGGACTCTGATGTGTGGCAAGAGGGCAGCAATGAACCATTCTTTATTATGTTCATCTGTAATCTAAAATATCAAATGACCTGTTAGGGTCTTAAACCTCTGATCAAACTCCCAAACATGTTCAACTACTCTTTGCTTGATTTCTTTCAGCTTTGTAATGCACTGCAACTCCAACTTGGGTTTCTTGAATTCGGTAATCAACACAGTATTAATGTCATTTAGTGGTTTAGGATGTACAACTCCTTGGACAATTTTCATGTACCAGCTCAATGCGTGGTCTCTCAGGGTAGTACTAAACTGAGCTCTCTTAACAACTTCGTCAGTGACATTCTTAATACTCCATACAGCTTTTCATAACAATCGATGTTGATCAAGATCTTCGGATCCATCTCCCCTGAAGGTGGGTAACCTCATCTCATCTGCCATAGATCTTCCTAGGTTTCTTGACTGAGTATGCATTGAACCACTTGTACCAGTGCTCCCAGTGCTTTGATAACTTTGGTTACTCTGGTTACTTAATGCTACTAAAACGACAAGAGGAGTAATAGTACTTACTTCAACAGTCTGCACAGTTCCTAAAGTTTCTAACTCTTCTCAGTGAGGTTCTTTAGTCTTCCCTTCTTCTGCCCTAGCGAACTTTGAATGTTCCTCGTTCACCAACTCTTCTTCTTCTCCACTGTAGAACCCTTCGTCTTGTGCCAGTGGCTCATGACCCTACTCAAACAGGTTCACCAGAGGAACTTCTCTAAATGATCTCCAACTATGTGTGTGTCCAACCTCTGTGTTGTTATCACTATCTGAGTTCTTGAACATTAGATCTTTAGTCCAACCGATTACTGTATCTTCAAGATGTTCTTGTCACGCAATAGCATCTTGATCTGCAACTTCAGAAAATGTAAAAATTTTCCTCTAGGTCCCTTAAAGAAATATCTCTCTGCTTGGCTATATGATTCTACTCTGTCAATAGAAAACTCAGTAATGTACCCTCCAACGGTATTATCAAACCAGTGATCGACTGCTCTTAATACGGTGTTATCAACTCTCTTGACCTTCTTGATCAGCGTCGACGTCCAAACCACACGGGTCTGAGTCTAATTTCAAACTGGGTTTCTGCTAATCTGGCTAGCCACTCGTATAGATCTTGATGGATTCCTCCAAAGAAGATCTCTTGTATATTGGTAAAGATATACCTTCCCAACCAATCCTCTGTACTAAGATTAGGGTTCTTGTTCTGAGCTTCATCAAAATCCTTTTCTTATTCTTCTATCCACTTCAGGATCTCTATCTTCGATAGAAACCACCTTGACATTCCCTCAAGAAGATCCCGGTCCCGGCAACAGAACCATTTGTTAGCACAGGGGCAGACCCAGAGTTCATCTCTAACATTTCACTAACAAGCCCTAACTACTGGCCCTTTCGGCAACACCTGCAAAGCAGATGCAGTCTCACCCGAAGTAGTGATAGGGGGTTGCAGAACACAGGTGTCTACAACCAGAAGAAATGCAAAGCGGACCCAAAACACTAACTCATAGCAACCCAATTACTCCTTATCTCCTTTAAGCCTACTGCGTGAACTATAGCTCAGATCCGATACAATGATACAATAACAGAATAACAAAAGAAAAAGAACACAACATCGATCACACAAAACAACAAGATATACGTGGTTCACCCTCTCCTTAGGTCTATGTCCACAGAACTGTGTTTCCTGATATATTATGTGAAAACATACAGTTATATATGTGCACTTAACTTGCAGATCTCTCTCTCTTTCTCTCTCTCCCCTCTTTGCGCACCCAGCTGCAGGGTTGATCTTCGCACCCAACTGAAGATCTTACAACACAAACTCTCTTTCAACAGAATAATTCTCTCTCTCAACAACAATAATCACTCATTACATAATCGAACCCATCCTAGGTCCTCTTGACCTTTATTTATACATTACAATGACTCTCGGACAACCTTAGGCCGAAACCTAGGTGTCAAAACCCTAAAATTCCAAATCCCTAGCTCAACTTGACCCGCGTTTTTAGGGCTTTGCCAACCTACCTTTCCTTCTTTCTCGCAAGGTGCTCCAAGCACTCGTTGATGGATTTTTCCACTTGTTGAGTTGTCGACGATCCATATTCCTTTCTAATATGTCTTCCTCTGTCTTCTCGTTCAATGACTCGCTTTCTCTTACTTCGCTCCTTTTCTGCTTCTTTGGCCACTTCGACCCAATCTCAGTCAATGTGCTTTCTGCGCAGTTCGTACTTCGCGCTTCTTTCCTTAATCTTCGCTTCCTTCCATAACCAAGGGCCAACATGTGGTGTCACCAGGAAGTGAAACGTGTCACCCATATTCGGCATTTCCAGGCTAAGTGGGCACTATACGGATTTGACATGTGTCACTGTACAAATGACATGTGGCAGTCTGTACATGACGTGCCCCAATGAAAGGATGACACGTGGTAGTACGGACGACAGCTGGGCCATACGGATGCTAACGTGGCAGAGTGACTGGGCTATACAGTTGTGACATGGAATGACATGTGGTTGTACAATAGATGATGTGGTAGGTGACTTGGCTCTACAAAATCTGACATGGCAACTGACTGGGTTGTACGGCGGTGACGTGGAAGGATGACTAGATGTGGACTGTGTTAGTACGAACCAACCACAGGGCGACACGTGGCCCAATCAGAGGGCACCACATGGAACCCCAAATTTAGTCAATGACATCTAATCCAAATTTTTTGTGGCTTCGGGGGATTCGAACTCCCGACCTTCATGGGTGCAACGGCCTAATTGTTTGGGCTAATTGAATAGTCAAGCGATGGATCTTGTTTAACACATGACCAAACTTGGTTTTATGCTGCATATAGCATGTTTTAGGTGATAAGCCCCGATCGACGAGGGCCAACCCAGACCAACCAGGGGCTGGAGAATGGGGGCTAACCGAATGCGCGCAAGGAGATTTGGGGCTTGGCCACAGGATTAGGAGACTATAGCAGAGGGGCCAATGTGCTAGCACCAGCCCTCGGCCACATGGCTAGGAAAATATGACCAGGAGCCCAAAATTCGGGGGTTGCACCCAATATTTTCCCATTTTTGGGTTTTAAACCATATAATATGATTTTATTTGATTTTAAGCCTGTTTTTGGGGGATTTTAGTCATTTTTGGGAGATCTGAAGCCCTTTTTTAGGCCAGATCTTGGGAGGAAGTTGGGCGGATGTTACCAACTTCAAATCTATTTAAAATAGAGGTTCTTAGCAGCCTTAAAGAGGTTCAGAAGAGGATAAATGCTATAGAATTATGAAGCTGAAGTCATTTTTATGCAGGGAAGCCATTGAGGAGAGGAACTTTGCGAGCCAATTCTGGGAGCTTCGCTCAACCGTTTTTAGTGTTGTCAGTTGTGTTAGGTTCTTGAGGTCTAGAAGAACACATCCAAACCAGTTTGTAATCCATTTGACACCTTTTTGATGTACTTTTGAAGCTTTAAAGATAAATAGGAAAGCCTCACCCACTCAGACAAAGGCCCAGAGACGTAGGCGATATTACTAAACTTCGTTAACAACTTTGTTGTTATGGTTTGTTGATTCTTTGTGCTTACTTTCAGTTTTCCATATATTATTATGGCTACCATGTTATATCATTGATTCTTCCTCTTTCCTTCAATTTCTAAATGGCTAATGAACTCATGCTTTAAAACTTAACCATAGTCTTTAAAAGATCTTTTCGGATCAAGGATCCTGAGTGTAGTACAAGGTCAGAGGGTCATCGTGTTGATTGATGGTGGGGAAACCCACAACTTCATCGAATCAGCCTTGGTGTTTAAGAGGGGCATTCCTATAGTCTATTTTGAAGGATTTGATGTAGTAGTAGTTGGGGGGCTCATTATTCCTTGCACATAGAATATCCCATAGTTATGCTTAGCAATGGGAAACTACACAGTGGTCGATGACTTCTATGTAATTAAGATACAAGACACCAATGTCATATTAGGGGTCCATTGGCTTGTTTCCATATGAAAACACTCGGTTGACTACCGGGCCATGGAGCTGGAGTTCAAAGCATCATATGGTAGGAAGGTGGTTTTGAGGGGTATGTCTAATGATGCTCCAAGGATTGTTTTGGCCAAACAGATGGAGGGTATTTTAAAACATGGGGATGTAGCTTATGCAATAGAGTGTTTTATCACTACTAAGAAACCTTTAGACAACAACTATCAATATCATATAGACATACAGACACTATTGAGCAGACACGACTGAGGATTTGAGCACACTATTGAATTGGAAGAGGGAGCCAAACCTGTGACCACCACTCCATATAAAAATCTAAAGAAATTCAAGGGCGAGATTGAAAAGGCCATTAAGGAGTTGGTAGAGATGGGGAATATCAGGTTGATCTCTAGTCCATTCGCTTCTTTTGTAGTGTTGGTAAAGAAGAAGTATGGCACAATGTGGATGTGCATTAACTACATGTAATTGAATAAAAATACAATCAAGGATAGGTACCATATACCCAGGATCGATGAGCTTCTGGATGAGCTACATGGGGCAATATATTTTTTGAATATTGATCTTCGATCGGGCCACCACCAGATCAGAGTCAGAGAGAAAGATATTCCCAAAACTGTTTTTCGATGCCATTACAACTATTATGAGTTTTTGGTCATGCCATTTGGGATTACCAATGCACCAACCACCTTTCAGTCCTGCACGAATCACATATTAGAGAAGCAGTTGAGGAAGTCTTGTCCAGTCTTCTTTGATGATCTTATGATATATAGTAGTACATGGGAAGAACATTTGGAGTATCTGGAGGAGATCCTGAGCATCATGGAGGAACAATCATTGTATGCAAAGGAGTCAAAGTGTAAGTTTGGCATGAAAAAGATCTTATAATTGGGTCTTGTGGTCAGTGCTCATGGAGTATAGGGGCATAGGGAGAAGATACATGCTATATTGGATTGGCCACCGCCCAAAAATATTTCACACTTGTGTGGTTTCTTTTTGATTTACAGCTACTACGAGAGTTTTGTGAAGGGGTTTTTACAGTTGGCTGCACCACTCATAGACCTCACAAAGAAAGGGGAATTTAGGTGGACCGAGGAGGCTCATAGGACATTTGACAAGATGAAGGAAGTGATGAGAACTTGCCCATTTCTAGAACTTCCTGATTTCACTCATCCCTTTGTGCATGAGTGTGATGCATCGAGTGAGGGGATAGGAGCAGTTTTGATGCAATAGATGCATATGATAGCATATGAGAGTAGAAATCTCATAGAGTCAGAAAGACTCTACTCCATCTACGACAAGGAAATGCTCGCCATCATGCATGACTTGGAGAAGTTTAGACAATACTTGGTAGGTGGAAAATGTGGGGTTAAGATAGACCACAACAACTTGAGGCACTTATTGGGGCAAAGAACTTGAATGAAAGGCATCAGAAGTGGGTTAGAAAACTGCAGGCATATGATTTCGACATTGAGTATGTAACAGGAAAGAAGAATGCAGTTGTGGATGCTCTCTCTAGGAAACCATAGATATTTTCACTTGTAGAGATTTCAGCTGATTGGAAATCTCATCTTTTGGTGGAGTATTCCAAGAACCAATTTGCTTATGAGTTGATGGATCAAAGTGTGCAGGATGACATGCATAAGGTGGTAGATGACATTATTTACTATAAATACCGCTTATACTTAGTCCCAAAATCTACTCTGAAGGATAAAATTATGAAATCCATGCATGAAACACCATTGGCAGGGCATCCAAAATATTTTAAAACTTACAGGTAGATTAGAGAGAGGTTCAATTGGAAGGGCCTCAAAGATGATGTATCGAGGCATGTGAGAGATTTTGTGATTTGTTAGTAGAACAAGTCAAAGCAAACCTCTCCTGCAGGATTACTACAGTCGTTTCCCATCCCACAACAGAAAGGGGAAAGCGTATCTATGGACTTCATCACAGGTGTACCGAGGGTACAGGGAAGAGACTGTAAATATGTGGTGGTCGATTGATTGACCAAATTTGCACATTTATTTGACATATCCTCTTAATACAAGGCATCACAGCAAAGTTGTTTTTTAGGGAGGTATTCAGACTCCATGGGTTGCTGGGGTATATTGTCAGTGACATGGACAACAGGTTCCTTAGTGAATTTTGGCAGGAGTTGTTCAGGTTGGATGACACATATTTAACTCCCAACATTAGTTACCATCCTCAGATGGATGGACAAACATAGATCATTAACAAGTGGTTAGGATGGTATTTGTGTAACTATGTGTACGAGCAACAAAAGGCATGAGTGAAGTGGTTGTATTTGAGGGAACATTGTTATAACACCACTTATCACATGTCCATCGATATGACTCCATTTCAAGCATTGTATGGTTATGTTGCTCCTTCTTTTGTTGACTTGGCATTTGGGGAGAGCATGGCTCCCAAAGCCAAGGAATGGATCCAAGAGAGCCAAGACATACTCAAATCTCTCAAGGACAATCTACAGATGGCCCAAAACCAACAGAATATCTATGTAGACATGCACAATGTCGAGCGCACCTTCAAAGTGGGAGACTTGGTATTCTTGAGGCTACAACCATACATGCAGTCTTCACCGAAGAAAAGTGGTGCAAAAAATCTCAAGTTGTATTTCTATGGGCCCTATAGGGTGATTCAAAGGATTGGTGAGGTGGCTTATGAACTGGAGTGGTTAGAGAGAAGTAAAATACACAATGTATTTCATGTTTCGTGCCTCAAAAAGGCATTGGGACAAGAAGTCACTACTTCAATAGAGTTACCTCCATTAGATGAGGAGGGACAACTAGTATTGGTTCTTGAGGAGGTATTGGAGGCCAGGGAGAGGAATTTACGTAACAGGGTGATCTGAGAATACCTCATCAGATGGACATATTTACCAGTAGAGGATGCCACATGGGAGAGTGGCCAGATCTTACAACATCCAAATTTGTGGTTGTTTGAGGACAAGTAATCTCGGGAAGGGAGGACTATAATGTCCCTTTCCTAATGATCTCTCTGGGAGATTGACAGAATAGCCTAAATAATTCCCATAGGCTATAGCTAGTGGGGAAAAAGGTAATTAACTATTTATTTAATGTCACGAGGAAAAGTAACTTTCTAAAAGGTGGCATTGAGTAATTGATTAAAAAATGCGCCTAAAGTGACTATGGAGAAAATGAAAAAGTCACTTAACTTATTATAAGGGTAAAAATGGTGGAAAAGGGTCAACGAAAGAATAAAAGGGGAATGAGGGGGCACCCTCTCTCATTATTCCCTTGTTAATTTCTAAAATCGAATTGAGAGAGCTCTTGTGGCTTTTTTGGACTCTCAAGATGAAAACCCTAAGAGAGATTTATGAGATCGGTTTCAATGGTGAGACCATCGACCCTAGTTGTCATTGGGAACCCTCATTTTTCTTCAGCGTGCTCCAATGTGGTTAAGTTATTGGTATTCGACAACAACATTTCCATTCACAAGGATTCAATATTGTCTTGAAGAAGGCGAACAAGGATTGTGGCTACGTTTTTGGACTATATACTGATTTTTCATGAGGATAGGGATGAGTTTCCATGTTGGAGGGCGAAATACACTTCTGTTGGGTGGATCTATTGATAGTGGGGTCAATTTATTTCATATATGGTCGTGTCTACCTGTTAATTGGTTGTATTTATGTGTGGAAGGCACCATTTCTGAGGGGGGTGAGTTATGGGTAAAAAGGGAGTTGATTTCCCCTCACTTCTTCTTTGTTGTGTGACAAAAATTAATTGTTGGGTTGAGTTTTTAGTGGGAGAGTTGAGCTCATATTTGTTGGGCACTTTTATGTGGGAGAAGATTGTGCACTCCTTTTCAATGGACGAGTTTCCTGTGGGAGGACTTTTGTACTCTTATATAATAGTGGTTCCCTTCAAATTTCATTATACATGCCAGAATTTTCTTATATAACTTATGTGTATGTATTTACCTTACAATCAACCTATTTATCTGATACACAGGTCATATTTGTACCCAAATGTTTTATTGTTACAGTTTATGTTAGTAAGCAATGTAATGCTACTTATTTTAATTTAAGTGAAATGAGTTGTTGGTTCATACCTTGGGTGCTTTCATAGTTTTCTATCACATTTTTATGTGACTAAAATACATTTCAAGCTGCAACTATTTCTTTATAAACCACCACCTATGTAACCTCATATAAACATGGAAACAACAAATTGTTTGATGAAATGTCTACATTGAAGACTAAGGAAAAATCAGTTTTTTGGGGTAGGAATATTACATCCATAGCTGAGAAAAACATATGAGATTGGTGTTTTGTGAGCATAGCATAGGAGGAGGAGGATTTTGTAGCAACCATCTAGCATACAGTGTCAAAAGGTAACACCATAGTGAGTTCTCATTCCTTTGTATGTGCATTTTATAACTGAAGCAAAGGGATCAAAGCATAGGTCTCATCTTCTAGATGGGTTTTCTCCCATATTGGGTTTCCCAAGTCAAATCTTGTATTCATTTATGTGGATGGTTTGTATTTGGGCATGTTCTTTCATTTTTAAATTTCAGTTATTTCTTCAATTCAAGCCATAAGCTAGAGATAATAAATTTGGGATCTAAGGAAATAAACCGCATAAATCTAATATTTTGAAATATTATAAGATCTATTGGGATGAATTGTTCCAATGGAATATCCATGATAGTTTACAGATCACACCCATTATTGAGCTTCTACCTATTTCCATTTGATGTATTTATGTTTATGATTGGGCCTTCGGCCATTTGATGTGGACTTATGATTATGTTATATTTCTTTTATTTTTTGTTAGGATATTTAGACACTTAGGAGTTAGTTAATATCTACTTGGTCTAATGTGTCATTGGGTAAAAGCGTGTTTCTTAGTGTGTTTCTTAGTGTGTTTCTTTAGTATGCATTAGTATGCATTTGTAGTTAGGAAATCCGACGGTCATGATATGTTCCCGACATAGAGTGATCTGACGGTTCATATTCCCCTCGATCTTAATGGCCATTGATCTGTGGTTTAACACCTGATTGGTCCATGATATCTATTTAAAGATCATGGAGGGTCATTTGTCGATGATCGATTGTGAGAAACTCTCTTGTAAAATCTCTCTGTAATCTTTTTCTTTTGCATTAATAAACTGCTCCAAGTGGTCGCGTTGGTTGGGGTCATGGATGTTTCCCCATAGGGGTTTTACCACGTCAAAACATTAGTGTGTTGATCTTTGATTTGGTTGTGTGAGTGGTTACTGAAGGTGTTCATCCTCTGTTGGAATACCTATGTTGTCGAACATGGTATCAGAGCATGTTTGAAGACCCGTTGATGTTGTAGATCGAGATCATGAAGCAGAGTTGCCTCATCTCCATTTTCTATCATTTTCGTACATTTATGGGCTAAGAAGATTGTTCCATTGCGTCTGGAGTGCTCATTTTAGTCAGGAACACTTTTCATTTCACTTGAAAAGGTTTTTGTTTGCCCAAGATACAACCATTTCAGTCATATCCAAAGGTATAAACCCTGAATACACATTTTTTAATTTTTTGCAGAATATTATTTTGGTTTTATTTCGATTTTATATTATTTGTTTCCGGGTTGCTACTCTTTTAGATCTGCGTATGCTCTTTTCCCCGCACCCTGTGCAATCTCGAAAAATCAGAAACAGATAAGAAAAGGTGCATATTTCGGGTAAGCTAACCAAGATCTAACATTTGTTGTCATCGAAAAGCGAATTTTTTTTCTTGTGTGAAAAAAGATTTTTTTGAGCACGATCCCCAAGGTCGTCAACAACAAAAACAACCCCAATCCTCTTGTGAAACAATACAATATGTTTTGCTAGCCCACTTGGTTAAAAGTTGCCTTATTAAGTAAGAGGTCTTCAGTTCAAGTCTTTTTTTTTGTTATTTTTTTTTTTAAAAGTTCATGCTAAAAGTGTAAAGTGTATTTCACTTCAAGTATAAAAGTGAATCACTATAAGTAACTTTAATATTTTAGAGTTATTTATTTTGCATGTAGCTTTTCTTTTATAAAGCAACTTCATTGTAAAAGTGATCCCCACTTCTCTTTATAAAAGTGGGTCACTTCATAAAGCAACTTACACCACCACGTGGTCCTTTGGTTATCGTTTATGCATTTTTGAAAATGGGCATAACTGTCACATTCGAAGTCCGTTTTTAGTGCCATTTTTTTTTAAACCACATAATTTTTCGAGATTTTTTCATCAAGATCATCAGTTTCAATTTATAAATCCATATTATCTGCATATTTAATATGGATTCTACAAATAATATCTTGCTTACCAGCACCAACTACTTCCAATGGAAATCTCGTATGGAGGATTTATTAAGAAGTAAAGGTTTGTACCGGATTACCTTGGGAAAGGAAACAACACCCACTAATGTTGATAAGAAATTCAAATGCGATAATAGGAATGATGAAGCACGTGGATTAATAGGAATTTCCATCTCTTCTGATTTAAGGTTCCACCTTCAATCAATTGATAAACCTAAAGAAGCTTGGGAAAAGATTGAATCTGTGTTTGGTAAACACAATATTATTCGAGCACGACAATTAGAAAATCAAGTACTAACTTTAAGTCCAAATTATTTTTCTTGCATTGAAGACTATCTATCCAAGTTTAAAAGACCCAGAACTTTATGTGAAGAATGTAATATAAAGATAGAAGAAGATCGTTGCATCTATCTTATTCTTTCTAAGCTAGGTAGTACATATTCTGTGTTTGTATCTACCTTTTATGTCATGCAAGAGGCTCTAGGGATAGCTTATGTAAAACCCACTCTTGAGAACTTTTGTGATGCTTTGATTAGAGAGCAAGATAATCTTGTACAACTTGGAGTGATCAACACTGTAGGTACCTCCAACAAAGCCTTAGTCGTCCATCATAAAGATAAACCCAAGAATCCCAAGAAGCAACATCCTTGCCACAACAACAAGCAATATAAGGGTCCCAAACCCACTCAGACAGCTTCAGCTCCTAATGGTGACAAAGGATAAAAATATAAAAATAAGAAGACGGACAGAGATTGCAACTTTTGTGATAAAGATGGTCATGATGAGTCCAAATGTTTCAAGAAGATGGCAACTTTAGAAGCAATGATGAAGAAGCACAACATCAATATTGATTTTACTTCTTCTTCTTCTTCTCATGGACATGCACTTTTTGCTTCTAGTTTCTCCTTCAATATAACTTCTACTTCTACTTCTGATGAGTGGCTTATTGATTCCAGAGCATCTTATCATATGTCTAAGGATAAAGACATGTTTTATGTTCTAAATGAATGTAACACCAAGAAAATATTTGTTGGTGATGATAGACATATTAGTGTTGAAGGATCTGGAATAGTTCAAGTAGAAAATGGTCATTTCAATGATGTATTATGTGTTCCAAGTCTTTCTTGTAACCTTCTATCAGTATATCAAATCACTCATTCAGGTGAAGGTAAAACCGTAGAATTTTCACCTCACCAAGTTGTAATCAAGGATCTAAAAGATCCTAATAATATTCTTGCAATTGGAATTGTTGATGATATTACCAGGTTGTACAAGTTTGAGAACTTTGGGTCATCATCTTTTTCATTAGTTTTTGTTGCTCATAGTGATGACTTGAGAAAACTTTGGGATGAGCGGTTTGGTCATATAAACTATCGCTCATTGCAACAACTATGTAATCAATAGATGGTGACTGGTCTTCCTCCTGTTTTATGCAGAGATGGTGTTTGTGTTGGTTGTGTTCTTGACAAACATCATCGGGACAGTTTTGACAAACGTGCCTCTTGGCACGCCTCGGGCCCTTTGTAGCTTGTTCACAGTGATTTTTGTGGTCCACTTTCTTCTCCTTCTTTTTCTGGGTGCAAGTATTTCTTAACTTTCATTGATGACTTTTCTAGACGTACTTGGGTTTACTTATTAAAACTTAAGAGCTAAGTTTTTGACAAGTTTTTGGCCTACAAGGCCCTTGTAGAAAAGCAATATGGACATCAAATTCAAAGGTTAAGAACAAATAATGGAGG
>ML805547.1:18821-32421 GCA_009831015.1 Picea engelmannii
CCTTGCGCACATCCATCGCATATGCCTTCATGATCACCTTTCAGTTCTGGTAAACTTGTGACAGCTTTGCATATGTATGGTAGCGCCTTGTAATTGATGTGAGCTAATCTTCTAGAGTTCACATGGATTCTTCAATAGCATGGAAACGGATTCAGTCGTGAAAACTAAATGGAAACCCATTTGCAAATTGTCGCAAAGAATGAAAATATCGTTTATTTGCAAAATGCGACGATAATTTGAAGTTCAGAAGACAAAGGTGTAGGCAGCTTATAGGGCATTTAAAAAATTGAATTGGCTGCCAACAGAACCCTAATTCCTTAACATAATTAGAAAACCATCGACGAAAACCATGTGCTAAAACAACGCTAAAAACAACCGCAAAAACTGCCAAAACATTTTGGGGGGGGCTATTCCCCTTGTGACCCCCCCACGTGCAGGGCACAATGCAGAAACTAGATTTTTTTGTGCAAATAATATAACACACACCCAACACTAATTGGTTTCATTGAATTAGTTACGACATATATTCGAATCACTATAAAGCCTAACTAAATTTCAACACAAGTTTAACAATTAAGAGTGCAAGAGAGAGCATTAGTGAAGGCGTCATTACCATGTTATAGATTATTTAAACATGAGTGCATTAATAATATCTATCTTAACTCTATGTTTATCAAGTACCAAGAAGGATCAAATCTCTTGAGATATAAATTGTTGTATCATTTAATATGAATATAAATGAAAGTGAAGAAAGGGATAACAATAGTTCTATGTAAATATCATATATGTTGTATTTCTATTTATGTGTAAATCTGGATCTCTCTTTTTATCTCTTTATATTGCAATTTTTATATCATGTATACATATCAAATATCTCTCTATATACACAGATATTTTTACTTTTGTTTGTATCTATATTTGGATAAGTTATACTATTAGTATTATTTGTTATAAGTATTATACATTTTTAAGTACAAATGTAAGCATTACCCACGTGAAAAATGTGACAACATCTCTATCATACTAGGATACAAGTTAACTTCAGTACTCTTGGTGAAATTATTTAAAGTATTTAAGTGCAAAACATTAATGGAAGCATGAAAAAATAGAAAATAACCCTTAACCATTGAAATACCAAAAACACGAGAACAAAAATAATTGTACATTTATACTTAGTGTTGAGCACACGCTTATACTGAGAGAGGGGGGTTGAATTAGTATAAGGATATATTTTTATTTTTTTAAATCATTAACCATAATGAATCAATCACATAAAATCTAACGACTAGAAGACACAAGTTTTTACGTGGAAACCTGTAAAACCCCCGTTTTTTATCCCTGTGAACTAGAATGTATTATGTAAATATGACTTAGGTTGGTGAGCTGGTAAAGTTAGAAAGGGGCTGGAGTTCCTAGAAATGTAGTGTGTGTGTGTGTGTGTATATATATATATATATATATATATATATATATATATAATACATCATTGGTTGCAAGACAAAAAATGACAAGAGATAGGGGGGTATGAATCCACAAGGAAGGGGTTCATTTCTTTGGTTTGTGCAGGGATGATGGGGAATGAGAGTTTGTTGGTTGGAATTGATGCTAGAAATGTAAATTGTAAACTATTTGTGCATGTTTTGGGTTGGACTGCATATGCATGCATACTTTTTTCTAGGCTGGAGCGTCTATGTATATAAGGGATGGCATGGATGGTTGTGTAGAGTAAAGGCCATAGTGCCTAGAATTGTAAGAACATTAGTATGGTGTTGCACAATCAGAACAGTGTCGAAATAAGGGGAGGAGGATGTAACACCTCAATTTTGTATCCCTGTGAACTAGAATGTATTATGTAAATATGACTTAAGCTGGTGAGACGGTAAAGTTGGAAAGGATCCAGAGTACCTAGAAATGTAATATATATATATACACACAAACACACATCGCTAACTGCAAGACAGACAATGACAAGAGAGAGGGAGCTATAATTCCACGAGAGAGGGGGCTAAAGGGGATCATTATTTTATTATATTTTATTTACCCATAATTAATTTTATGGAGAAAAGTGGTTACATGAGCTTCTTGCGGAGGCCATGGGGTTCTTGATTTCATTTAATTATATAAACAACTCTTTGGGCTATTTGGGGGTTCACTCACTCCTTTCCATAGACTCTTACACTCTATATTTGTGGTTCTTTGTTATTCATTTCCTAATTCTTGCTAATTCATGTGCTCTTGGTCTGAGTATGGAAACGAATGGATGGAAGAGGAGAGCCATTGCTATATGAATGTAATAAATTATTGATCATTCCAGGTGGGAATGGATGCATATGGGCATGAGATTGATGGTAGTTCTGAATTAACTTTTCCCATCTGAGAATACTTGGAGTTTCCAGCATGGATATTTCCTTACCGGTAGCACTGGAGCCCTAGAAAGAAATGGAATAGGCTGAGGGACTGCATGGCATATAAAGGGGTTCATTTCTTTGGGTTGTGCAAATTGAAGGGGAAAGAGAGTTGGAAATTAGGATTTTTGTGTGGTTGGGAAAACATGAGAGCTATTTAGCCAATTGTTGTGTGTTTTAGATTCGGCTTAGGACCCATCCTTGTGGATTCATAGCCCTGGATCAGGGGTGACCTATTGTTGAGGATTGGAACAATAGTGTCTATGGTTGGGAGGAACGTCCTTGGTCTTCATCCAGTTGGTGATGGTTTAATTAAAGATAAGTTATCTATGTGTTTTTTGTATATTTATATTCCAATGTGTATTATTATTGTCTCTAAGATTCATGTTTATAATGTGTTTTCTTTCTGGTTATTGGTGTGCATGGCACATTATTCATTTCTTGGATGTTTTGGCATGAATCTTGATTATTTCATGTGAGGTTAATGCAATATTTTATGTTGGATTTAGAATTAATTATTACCATAATTTGAGATCAGTTAAATAAGTGCATTTTTTAGGCACAAAACCCTTTTGGGAGAAAACCACAAAGACTTCTTTTTAAAATTTGTAGGAACCAACCTACTAGAGACATGAATCCCCACTGGTAAAAATCCTAGTAGGAACCAACCTACTCTTATGGATATTTTTAGGAACCAACCTACAGAAGACACCAATATCCACTACTAAGAACCAACTTATCAAGAGACACGAATATCTTTTGTTGATGTTTATAGGCACCATCCTACTGGAGACACTAATCCCCATTGTTGGATGTTTGTAGGAACCAACCAACAGCAGACACCAATCCCCAATGCTTGATGTTGGTAGGAAACAACCTACTTTCAATCTTGCAAATTATTCTTTAGAGGTTGAAGATCTGCATTTCCTTCACAGGTCTTTTGTTGCTTCTATTATCACCAGGTATGTTCACTTTGTCTACCTTAGCTCTACCTTCACTATATCTTCTTGCTTATTTTTCTACTTCTTCCTTAGATATTCCTTCACTAGATATTATTTATTCTTATGATACTTCTTCCTTAGATCTTCCTTCACCTAAAATCCTTTCTTCTTTTTCTACTTCTACCTTAAATCCTCCTCTACAAGTTTTACTTGCTAGAATGTCAGATCTACTTGCTAAAACACCGGGTCTAATTGCTAGAATGTTAGATCTACTTGATAAAACACCAAATATAATTGTTAGAACACCATATCTACTTTCTAGAACACCATATCTACTTGGTATAACACTAGATCTAATCTTCTCTAATATTTAATTGTTTCTCATTGAATTATATTCAATCATCACGACTCAAATGATATTCAACCGTCACTCCTCTCACTTCTTCAAATGTTATTTGTAAGAATATTACATTTTCACCCACACTTTTTCTCACATTACTCTTCTCCTTTTATACTTTATCATAACCATACATGTAGAGCCATGTTTATTCAAAAATACATAACATCCATTAATTAAATAATTAATTTCCCCTTTTTTAATTCACTTTTCAAAATACTATGAGAAAATACCATTTTACTTTTTTACTTCTTTACATAAATTCATTTTATTTCTATTTTAATACTCCTTTTCATGTAACTTCATTTTTTTATTTTGAATTCACCTTTTTTCACATAACTTCAATTTGAATTCACCTTTTTACATAAATTCCCCTTTTTCATGTAACTTCATTTTGAATTCATCTTTTTACGTAAAGTCACCTTTTTCATGAGATACATATATTTGAATACTTACATGATATAAGTCCATTAACATCAATGACAAGAATGTGTTCAACAATCTCCCCCTTTTTCATTAATGGAAATCTTATAATGAAGACACATAATCAAAAACAACTCTCCCCCCATATGTAACTCTCCTCCTATTTGCAACTTTGTATGTCTACATATTTTTCTATATGAAACTCTATCGATATTAAATTCTCCTCCTTTGTATACAACTCTCTCCATGTATGCAATTCTTCCCTTTTGAAATCAATGGCAAAGGATTGATCCCCTTGAGCTTGTACTTCTCCTTAAGCATTTTGTGACTAAATGAGATGGCTTTCACTCCCAATTTCTCTTTGAGATATGTAGATGTCTCTTTGGGAAAGAGTTTTATGAAAATATGTTAGGAACCAAATATCAAAATAGCATAAAAAGAACCTCAGAATAAGTACTCAAGGCCTTGAAAAAGATAGAACTTTAGATAATAAGCCTCTTCGAGGGGGAAAACTCCTTATACACCACATAAATTTACAAATACAAGATGATTCCAAATGAAAAGGTCTCATTGGTATATATATATATAGGAGACTAGGAGGTACAATTACAACTAATGGACCCAAGCCGACATAAATAAAATAACATTACTAATCTAATATGCCCCAATTAAGGGGTAATGTGCCACTATTTAGGGCTTAACATGCCCCTCCCATTCAAAAAAGCGTTTTCCACAACGCTTGAGTAATTTTGTATACTTCTGTATAAAATACTCATCTTCCCAAGTGGAATCTTCAGCAGGTAGTTTCCTCCACTGAATGAGATACTCTGAAATGGATCTATTCCTCAACTGGTGAATTCTTGTATCAGTGATAGCTTCAAGCTTCAATATGATTTTTTCTTCCTCTTCAAGTTCTAGCAATATAGTTTGAATTGGGATCTTTTCACCTATAACCTTCTTTAAGCATGAAACATGGAAAACTGGGTGTACTCATGAAGTTGTAGGCAACTCCAATTTGTATCCCATAGTACCAATCTTTTGCAACACCTTATAAGGGCCATAGTACTTTGGTGATAATTTATTATCCTTCTTAGATTTCTTGAGGGACATCTGTTTGTATGGTTGTAGTCTTAAAAATACCTAATCCCCTACTTCAAAACTTCTTTCACTATGATGTTCATATGCTTTTCATTTCATGCGATCATGTGACATGGTCAGGTTGTCCTTTAAGAGTTGGAGAACTTGTTGTTGATGCTCGATGCAATATTCCATTGCTTGAAACTTAGATATTTATTTTATAGAAGAAGTGATAGAAGGTGGGTGGTATCCATACAGTGCCATAAATGGTGTCATTTTTGTTGCAGTATGAAATAAAGTGTTATACCACCATTCTTCCAAGGGTAACCATTCGAACCATTGTGTTTGTTTATCAGAGACAAAGAAACAAAGGTATCCTTCCAGACATTTGTTCACTATCTTGTTTTTTCCATCAGATTGAGGATGATAAGATGAGCTATGAGCCAATTGAGTACCCAAACAAGAAAATAATTCTATCCAAAAATGTCCAGTGAGGATGGGATCTCTGTCACTTACAATAATCTTTGGGATTCCATGTATCTTTTGAAATATCTCCATGAATGTGGTGGAAACTGTACTGGCTTTGAAATAATGAGAGAGTATGTTGGACACACCGACCACACTAAGAGGGGGGGTCAATCAGTGTAGGGATATTTTTCACTTTCCTTCACAAACCTCCTTAGTTAGCAATCACCATTTACTCATCACTTATTACTGTCATTTATAACCAATTGTATGTGAACATATATCAGCAACAGATAACAAAAACATATATCATCAATAAGACCTCACCAAAAAAAACACAAATAACACAAGATATATCTACAATTTTATTTTTATTATGGACTACAATCCTTGGGTTTATCAACAACAACTGAATAGAGTATCAACTCCACAATAGCACTAGCTCTACAATGAAAGACTCAACTTACACAACTCAGCACCAATTGAGATGAGGATTCAATCCTCAACAGATACTAATATGTCAACAGATACACGACATGCCAGTAGTGCAGCATGCATATGTACGCACCCTACCAATAGTGCAGTCCATGTATATACGTGGTCTGGATCACAATAGCCTGTGTGTGCCTCCTTAAGAACTAGGTTTTTCTCTCTCCATGCAAAATCAGATATTCTACATCCTCTATCACATCCACTTCTTCCCTTCACTATAAAATCTATACCATAACCAATCACAACACATCTATGCTCTCCAACAACTTACTCATGCTCCTCAACATTACAATATGAATGTTACTTAATCATGTATAAGTAACCAATATATTATGGAAACCATATCAGTACTGAAACATAAGAGTGTTGCTCACTCTGTCAATGAACCAATAAAACCATATCACAATAGCCATACCAAGAATTCCTTAAGCATTCACCATAACATAAGCAAGAGTATCCATAAAAACAATCATGTAACCATACCAGAACTTCTATGGCATATCTGAGCCCATAGAATGCAGATCTAGAACTTGCTTCAGCCTTCAGAAACCTGGCACAAACTCACACTCAAGTCTCCATGACTTTCTTCAAATGTACATGCTCTCATCTCCTTCAACCCGCATGTGTACGCACCCTGCCTTACTGTAGCCCGCGTATGTACACGCTTTGTATCATTGTAGCCTGCATGCTCCTTTAGAAACTAGGGTTTCTAAACTTCTGAAACTTTCTCCATCAAGATCTCAGAATTATGGAAACTATGATGCATCCATGAGAACTTGCAATCACACTCTTACTCAAAATATATCTTCAATATATGATCAAGAGATATGTATTTACAAGAGACCCTTGCCTCTTATTTATACTCTCCAAGTAGCCTCCTTAGAAGCATACACTTGGACACTTTGTCCACATATCCACTTTATCCACTTGGTCACTTTGTCCACATAGCCACCTTTGTCCAACTTTGTCCACTTGGCCACTTTGTTCACATGGCCACTTGTCCACTTAATCCACTTTTCTTATTTTAGGGTTAACCCATTTATAACCACTTTCCATAATTAGAAAGTTCTTCATTAACTTTATTATTTAAATAATCCTCTTTGACTTCATCACTTCACTTTATTATTTAAATAATTTCTTCTTTGTAATCACATTGACTTCTTTGACCTTTTGGGGATTCTAACCAACACATGAGGGTCCTCCAACTTTGCAAGTCCATAACTCTCAAACCGTAAGGAGTTATGTGATGTTCCACATACCACCAAAAATGTCATGACAAGCACTATCCATATAGGATAGTTTTACTGAAAAATTCATTGATATTCATCTCATTATTCCATAATTAAGCATGGGTTCTCTAACCATACTTCTAGGATAACTCAACCGCAAAGCGTCTTCCCGTGAGGGATTTCACCATAAGGGGACCACTTTGGAGTTCATCCATATGTACTTCCTATCAACCATGACAAGACAATAATGAGTTATATTTACATCAATCCAACTAGAATAACCCATGACAATACAGATCACTATGACATTCTCCCTTTGTCATTGATTCTATGCATGATCACATGATCCAACGATCAATACATTAATGAATCCATCCATTTATGCATCATATATCAATGAAAACATATTGATCCATCTTCATCTATGAATGACTTCATTTATGAATGAATTCACTTGACATCCATTCATTTACAACAATGACAATACATAATTCATCAATATACTATGACAAGACATTGTTCCTTTGAAATCAATATTTTGACATCAATGACAACATGATCCAACAATATCCCCCTTTGGCATTGATGGAAATACAAACATTGATGTCAACACCAATCATTGATGGCAACATGTAGACATGGCATTTATCTTCATCAATGGTCATCTCAATCACATCAATGTGATTATCTCTCTCCCTTTGACATCAATGGAAAAGGGTAGTTCTCTCCTTGGGGTTGCTCCTCTTTCCTGGATTCCTTTGATCTTCCTATGAATAATCTCTCCCCTTTTGAAAAATGGATATCACTTTGTTGTAATGTTACAGACATATCACTCATAATCCCCATGTGACCATTGCTCCCCTTGGAACTATGTCTCTATGTTCTTTCTCCAAGTATAGAGATATTTTTCCAAGTATTTATTTTTGCATCTAATAAATATCTCATCTTGGAATCATGGGAAGAAGAATGACTCCCCCCATGGGTATGTAACCCCCTATCTTCTATGCAATATGAAAAATATGCTACCACTGCAATATGCTTATGTTGCAAATGCTACTGCCTAATCGAAACATAGATCAACTACTTCAAGAATGATCTTCTCTTCCTATGATGATCCTTGGACCTATCCATGCATAAAACTTGTGCCATACCATACATAATGAAGAAAAATATATGTCAACAATCAATATAGAATCATGAACAAAACATCAACCAAGTACATCATGTGCCATATTGTGTGCCAACCACATGCCTCTACCAACATGCCATCCATGTGCCTCAAACAAGTTTCATATCACTCATGATATGCCTCTACCATGAACCTAGTGCCACAACCATGTATCTCAACCCTCAATCATCATAAAAAGTGTCTCAACTATATCATCCCATACATCATGTACCAAATTATATGCTAAACAAGTAATACCAATAATGTACTTTAGCCAAGTACTATCACCCACAAACATATACCATCTATGAGTGCATCGACATTGCACCAATCATGTATCACCACCTGTATCAAGAAAGTTCATCAACTATGCACCAAACCTCAACAAGATGAACTACAATCAAGATGTGTTCCCATCCATGTATTCCATATCAACCATAATCCATGTGCCAATCATACTGCTAGTAGGTGCCTTTAACAATGTACCAAAATTGTACCAAACATGCATCAACTATAGATCATGATATGACTCATCAATGATGTGAAATATAACCACCTCATCAACTCATCAACTACATGTTCCAATATGTAGCTCAACCAAATTCCAAATGCATGTACCAAGATATTCAACAAATATGCCTCTAACGATACATCAAAATATATATCAATGGAACTCAAATATGTACCATCCATGTACCCTAATAGATCTGTATCAACCTCCATTCACTACAACAAGTACTAAAAATCCAAAGATACATGTACTAGAAGTCTGCCTCAATAGATCAATGACATCTCTAGCTAGCATCATCATGATATATCTCATAACAAAAGTTCCATAACTTCACTGGCACAACCAACAGTGTTCCTCAACAGAAAAAGCCTCAATCCATACTCTAGTATAATGCATCAAGGATAGACTTTCAACACTCAACCACATGTTATCAGCATACATACATCAATTATGTATACAAATATGTAATCATGAAAACCTACAACAAACCATGTCAAACCCTGCGACAAACCATGTCAGACCCTACAACATAGAGTTATACCATCACACCAAGCTGCAACATAATTACACAGCCTACTTTCCAAGGCTTTCATCACATGTATGTGGTCTGTTGTATAGACAGCTCGCATATGTATGTGACTGTTACCAATGTAACCCGTGTATTATTTAGAAGAATTCAATCTTGAGCTTTCCTTGGGGCGGCCATTCATTTTTTATTGTTCAGTATTCTTCACCCACTTCTGAAGGTGTCCCATCTTCTCATAAATTGAGATCTGAGTTTCCATATTTCCAACATTGTCTTCATTTCTAGCCTCATGTGTTATTCTAGTCATATTATATGAAACACTCCTCAATGATTGTATTCTTGTGTTCCAGCAATCCTAGGATTTTGGGCCAAATCCACTATAGTTGTATCATCTCATGGTGTGACAATGAGCAACAATATGTCCTACTTGATTACATATCCAACACCTTAGGGTGTTATGAAATATTTCATTATCTCTCCTTGCATAATATCTGCATTCCAAAGCTTTGTGACCATATTCATTACATGAGTAACAGTGACCATGAAAAACATTTCCATACCTTTGCTTTGGTGTCCATATTCAAGGTCTCTCTCTTCTGAATTTTCTTTGAGGTGTAAATATGGCTTCTTGATGTCTTCCTTTCTTTGTTCTTTTGAAATTTTCCTTCCCTTGTGTAGATGGTTGACTTGCAACATTATTTCCATCTTTTGAGAGTGAGGGACTTACCTCAAGCTTATTTGAGGTGCTTGTTTCAACATGTGTATCTTCTTTGTTGTATCCAAGACCTTATTTATCATTTGGTGATATTTGACTATCCAAGATTTCATTCAAGATTGTTGAGCTATTCAATAATTTGTTTGACTTCTCTACTTTATTTTTAAGACCAACAACTTCAGCTTCCAACTTATGACATGACTCTTCCTTTTCATTTACTCGATTATTTAGTAGTTCCTCTACCCTTTAGGATTCTTCAATTTGGGTCTTGAGATGGATATTAATTTCAAGACTTTTGCTAATATCATTATCTACCTTCTTATTTTTTTCTATTTCATTCTCTAGTCTTTTGATCTCTTCTTCTTTTTCTTCTAATTGAGACCTTTTACTTTCTTCTTGTTCCTTGAGAATTTTATTTGGTTTCAAAATATGCTTTTGATTCTTTTCAATAAACCTTTTAGTGTTCTTAGAAAGATAGCTATAGTCTATATAAATATGGTCATAGTTCTATTCATATAGACCCCAATCAACTTTCTTTTTAAGCTTTGAAACTTATTCTTCTACTTCTTCCATGGGATAATTATCATCTGATTTTTCACAAACTATTTCTATATCTTCTTCTTCACATGTAGAGAAACATTCAACATCATCACATTTAGAGTTATTGCAATCAAAGGATTGTGGAGATTCTTTACCTTCATTGTTCTTGATGGATGTTTCTTTAGTGTCTTCCTTTTTTCCTTGGTATGTCTTCTCTAGCTTTAGCCATAGATCCTTGGCGGTAATGCATTGTCCCATGCTCCCTTTGATAGAACTTAAGAGTCCATTTAGAATGGCCTTGAGAGCCAATGAATCATTCTTCTTTTCTTCCTTTTGAGCTGCAAACTTTGAATTTTTCTTCAAAGGAACTGATCCACCAATAGTTGCTTTCCAAACACCTACTCCTTTTTCCTTCAAATACACTTTCATTTCTATTCTCCATGTTGAATAATTGTTCTCATCAAGGATTGGAACTTCATCATCCATTTGTGTGTCCATGGATCTCCTCCAATCTTGTTAAGGATTTAGTGAATGCCTTCTCTGATACCAATTGTTGGACACACCGACCACACTAAGAGGTGGGGGTGAATTAGTGTAGGGATCGTTTTCACTTCCCTTCACAGAAATCCTTAGTTAGCAATCACCATTTACTCATCACTCATTTATAACCAGTTGTATGTGAACATATATTAGAAACAGATAACACCAACATATATCATAAATAATCCATCACCACAAAGAACACAAGATGTATGTACAATTTTCTTTTTATTATGGACTACAATCCTTGGGTTTATCAGCAACAACTGACTAGAGTATAAACTCCACAAGAGCACCAGCTCTGGAATGAAAAACTCAGCTTACACAATGTAGCACCAACTGAGAATAGGATTCAATCCTCAACAGATACCAATCTATCAATAGGTACATGACCTGTCAGTAGTGCAACACGCGTATGTATGCACCCTACCAATAGTGAATCTTGTGTATGTACGTGGTCTGGCTCACAGTAGAATGTGTGTGCCTCCTTAAGAACTAGGGTTTTATCTCTCCATGAAAACTCATATCTTTTGCATCCTCTGTCACATCCACTTCTTCCCTTCACTATCCAATCTGTACCATAACCAATCACAACACATCTATGCTCTCCAACAACTTACTCATGCTCCGTAACCATACAATATGAATGTTACTTAAACATTTATAAGTAACCAGTATATTATGGAAACCATATCAGTACTGAAACATAAGAGTGTTTCTCACTCAGTCAATGAACCAATAAAACCATATCACAACATTCATACCAAGAATGCCTTAAGGATTCACCACACCATAAGAAAGAGTATCCATCAAAATAATCATGCAACCATACCAGAACTTCTATGGCCGACTTGAGCCCATAGAATACAGATCTAGAACTTGCTTCAGGATTCAAGAACCTGGCACCAGCTCACACTCAAGTCCCCATGACTCTATTCAACTATACACACTCTTATCTCCTTCAGCCCAACTATGTATGTGTCATGCGTTATTGTAGCCCGTGTATGTACGCACTCTAGCTCACTGTAGCCTGTGTTCTCCTTCAGAAACTAGGGTTTCTAAACATCCAAAACTTTCACCATCAAGATCTCAAACTTACAAAAACTTTGATGCATCCATGAGAACTTGCAATCACACTCTTACTCAGGATAGATCTTCAATATATGATCAAGAGATATGTATTTACAAGATACCCTTGCCTCTTATTTATACTCTCCAAGTAGCTTCCTTAGAAGAATCTACTTGGCCACTTTGTCCACATATCCACTTTATCCACTTGGCCACTTTGTCCACATAGCCACCTTTGTCCAACTTTGTCCACTTAGCCACTTTGTTCACATGGCCACTTGTCCACTTAATCCACTTTCCTTATTTTAGGGTTAACCCATTTATAACCACTTTCCATAATTAGAAAGTTATCCATTAACTTCATTATTTAAATAATCCTCTTTGACTTCATCACATCACTTTATTATTTAAATAATTTCTTCTTTGTAAGAACTTTGACTTCTTTGACCTTTTGGGGCTTCTAGCCAACACATGAGGGTCCTCCAACTTCGAAAGGCCATAACACTCAAACCGTGAGGAGTTATGTGACGTTCCACATACCACCGAAAATGGCATGACAAGCACTAGCCAGCTAGGATAGTTTCACTGACAAAATCACTGATATTCATCTCATTATTCCATAATTAAGCATAGGTTCTCTAACCATACTTCTAGGATAACTCAACCGCAAAGCGTCTTCCCGTGAGGGATTTCACCATAAGGGGAAAACTTTGGAGTTCATCCATTTGTACTTCCTATGAACCATGACAAGACAATAATGAGTTATCTTTACATCAATCCAACTAGAATAACCCATGACAATACAACACTATGACATTGTCCCTTTGTCATTGATTCTATGCATGATCACATGATCCAATGATCAATACATTAATGTATCCATCCATCTATGCATAATATATAAATGACAATACATTGATCCATCTTCATCTATGCATGAATTCATTTATCAATGACTTCACTTGAAATCCATTCATTTGCAACAATGACAATACATAATTCATCAATATACTATGACAAGGCATTGTTCCTGTTATAGAAAGATTTGCCTCACCATTGCTATCTTGCACAGAGGGCCTTTTTCCATTTCCCTATGCAGACTT
>ML805547.1:32521-56439 GCA_009831015.1 Picea engelmannii
TGGCTTTGAAATAATGAGAGAGTATGTTGGACACACCGACCACACTAAGAGGGGGGGTCAATCAGTGTAGGGATATTTTTCACTTTCCTTCACAAACCTCCTTAGTTAGCAATCACCATTTACTCATCACTTATTACTGTCATTTATAACCAATTGTATGTGAACATATATCAGCAACAGATAACAAAAACATATATCATCAATAAGACCTCACCAAAAAAAACACAAATAACACAAGATATATCTACAATTTTATTTTTATTATGGACTACAATCCTTGGGTTTATCAACAACAACTGAATAGAGTATCAACTCCACAATAGCACTAGCTCTACAATGAAAGACTCAACTTACACAACTCAGCACCAATTGAGATGAGGATTCAATCCTCAACAGATACTAATATGTCAACAGATACACGACATGCCAGTAGTGCAGCATGCATATGTACGCACCCTACCAATAGTGCAGTCCATGTATATACGTGGTCTGGATCACAATAGCCTGTGTGTGCCTCCTTAAGAACTAGGTTTTTCTCTCTCCATGCAAAATCAGATATTCTACATCCTCTATCACATCCACTTCTTCCCTTCACTATAAAATCTATACCATAACCAATCACAACACATCTATGCTCTCCAACAACTTACTCATGCTCCTCAACATTACAATATGAATGTTACTTAATCATGTATAAGTAACCAATATATTATGGAAACCATATCAGTACTGAAACATAAGAGTGTTGCTCACTCTGTCAATGAACCAATAAAACCATATCACAATAGCCATACCAAGAATTCCTTAAGCATTCACCATAACATAAGCAAGAGTATCCATAAAAACAATCATGTAACCATACCAGAACTTCTATGGCATATCTGAGCCCATAGAATGCAGATCTAGAACTTGCTTCAGCCTTCAGAAACCTGGCACAAACTCACACTCAAGTCTCCATGACTTTCTTCAAATGTACATGCTCTCATCTCCTTCAACCCGCATGTGTACGCACCCTGCCTTACTGTAGCCCGCGTATGTACACGCTTTGTATCATTGTAGCCTGCATGCTCCTTTAGAAACTAGGGTTTCTAAACTTCTGAAACTTTCTCCATCAAGATCTCAGAATTATGGAAACTATGATGCATCCATGAGAACTTGCAATCACACTCTTACTCAAAATATATCTTCAATATATGATCAAGAGATATGTATTTACAAGAGACCCTTGCCTCTTATTTATACTCTCCAAGTAGCCTCCTTAGAAGCATACACTTGGACACTTTGTCCACATATCCACTTTATCCACTTGGTCACTTTGTCCACATAGCCACCTTTGTCCAACTTTGTCCACTTGGCCACTTTGTTCACATGGCCACTTGTCCACTTAATCCACTTTTCTTATTTTAGGGTTAACCCATTTATAACCACTTTCCATAATTAGAAAGTTCTTCATTAACTTTATTATTTAAATAATCCTCTTTGACTTCATCACTTCACTTTATTATTTAAATAATTTCTTCTTTGTAATCACATTGACTTCTTTGACCTTTTGGGGATTCTAACCAACACATGAGGGTCCTCCAACTTTGCAAGTCCATAACTCTCAAACCGTAAGGAGTTATGTGATGTTCCACATACCACCAAAAATGTCATGACAAGCACTATCCATATAGGATAGTTTTACTGAAAAATTCATTGATATTCATCTCATTATTCCATAATTAAGCATGGGTTCTCTAACCATACTTCTAGGATAACTCAACCGCAAAGCGTCTTCCCGTGAGGGATTTCACCATAAGGGGACCACTTTGGAGTTCATCCATATGTACTTCCTATCAACCATGACAAGACAATAATGAGTTATATTTACATCAATCCAACTAGAATAACCCATGACAATACAGATCACTATGACATTCTCCCTTTGTCATTGATTCTATGCATGATCACATGATCCAACGATCAATACATTAATGAATCCATCCATTTATGCATCATATATCAATGAAAACATATTGATCCATCTTCATCTATGAATGACTTCATTTATGAATGAATTCACTTGACATCCATTCATTTACAACAATGACAATACATAATTCATCAATATACTATGACAAGACATTGTTCCTTTGAAATCAATATTTTGACATCAATGACAACATGATCCAACAATATCCCCCTTTGGCATTGATGGAAATACAAACATTGATGTCAACACCAATCATTGATGGCAACATGTAGACATGGCATTTATCTTCATCAATGGTCATCTCAATCACATCAATGTGATTATCTCTCTCCCTTTGACATCAATGGAAAAGGGTAGTTCTCTCCTTGGGGTTGCTCCTCTTTCCTGGATTCCTTTGATCTTCCTATGAATAATCTCTCCCCTTTTGAAAAATGGATATCACTTTGTTGTAATGTTACAGACATATCACTCATAATCCCCATGTGACCATTGCTCCCCTTGGAACTATGTCTCTATGTTCTTTCTCCAAGTATAGAGATATTTTTCCAAGTATTTATTTTTGCATCTAATAAATATCTCATCTTGGAATCATGGGAAGAAGAATGACTCCCCCCATGGGTATGTAACCCCCTATCTTCTATGCAATATGAAAAATATGCTACCACTGCAATATGCTTATGTTGCAAATGCTACTGCCTAATCGAAACATAGATCAACTACTTCAAGAATGATCTTCTCTTCCTATGATGATCCTTGGACCTATCCATGCATAAAACTTGTGCCATACCATACATAATGAAGAAAAATATATGTCAACAATCAATATAGAATCATGAACAAAACATCAACCAAGTACATCATGTGCCATATTGTGTGCCAACCACATGCCTCTACCAACATGCCATCCATGTGCCTCAAACAAGTTTCATATCACTCATGATATGCCTCTACCATGAACCTAGTGCCACAACCATGTATCTCAACCCTCAATCATCATAAAAAGTGTCTCAACTATATCATCCCATACATCATGTACCAAATTATATGCTAAACAAGTAATACCAATAATGTACTTTAGCCAAGTACTATCACCCACAAACATATACCATCTATGAGTGCATCGACATTGCACCAATCATGTATCACCACCTGTATCAAGAAAGTTCATCAACTATGCACCAAACCTCAACAAGATGAACTACAATCAAGATGTGTTCCCATCCATGTATTCCATATCAACCATAATCCATGTGCCAATCATACTGCTAGTAGGTGCCTTTAACAATGTACCAAAATTGTACCAAACATGCATCAACTATAGATCATGATATGACTCATCAATGATGTGAAATATAACCACCTCATCAACTCATCAACTACATGTTCCAATATGTAGCTCAACCAAATTCCAAATGCATGTACCAAGATATTCAACAAATATGCCTCTAACGATACATCAAAATATATATCAATGGAACTCAAATATGTACCATCCATGTACCCTAATAGATCTGTATCAACCTCCATTCACTACAACAAGTACTAAAAATCCAAAGATACATGTACTAGAAGTCTGCCTCAATAGATCAATGACATCTCTAGCTAGCATCATCATGATATATCTCATAACAAAAGTTCCATAACTTCACTGGCACAACCAACAGTGTTCCTCAACAGAAAAAGCCTCAATCCATACTCTAGTATAATGCATCAAGGATAGACTTTCAACACTCAACCACATGTTATCAGCATACATACATCAATTATGTATACAAATATGTAATCATGAAAACCTACAACAAACCATGTCAAACCCTGCGACAAACCATGTCAGACCCTACAACATAGAGTTATACCATCACACCAAGCTGCAACATAATTACACAGCCTACTTTCCAAGGCTTTCATCACATGTATGTGGTCTGTTGTATAGACAGCTCGCATATGTATGTGACTGTTACCAATGTAACCCGTGTATTATTTAGAAGAATTCAATCTTGAGCTTTCCTTGGGGCGGCCATTCATTTTTTATTGTTCAGTATTCTTCACCCACTTCTGAAGGTGTCCCATCTTCTCATAAATTGAGATCTGAGTTTCCATATTTCCAACATTGTCTTCATTTCTAGCCTCATGTGTTATTCTAGTCATATTATATGAAACACTCCTCAATGATTGTATTCTTGTGTTCCAGCAATCCTAGGATTTTGGGCCAAATCCACTATAGTTGTATCATCTCATGGTGTGACAATGAGCAACAATATGTCCTACTTGATTACATATCCAACACCTTAGGGTGTTATGAAATATTTCATTATCTCTCCTTGCATAATATCTGCATTCCAAAGCTTTGTGACCATATTCATTACATGAGTAACAGTGACCATGAAAAACATTTCCATACCTTTGCTTTGGTGTCCATATTCAAGGTCTCTCTCTTCTGAATTTTCTTTGAGGTGTAAATATGGCTTCTTGATGTCTTCCTTTCTTTGTTCTTTTGAAATTTTCCTTCCCTTGTGTAGATGGTTGACTTGCAACATTATTTCCATCTTTTGAGAGTGAGGGACTTACCTCAAGCTTATTTGAGGTGCTTGTTTCAACATGTGTATCTTCTTTGTTGTATCCAAGACCTTATTTATCATTTGGTGATATTTGACTATCCAAGATTTCATTCAAGATTGTTGAGCTATTCAATAATTTGTTTGACTTCTCTACTTTATTTTTAAGACCAACAACTTCAGCTTCCAACTTATGACATGACTCTTCCTTTTCATTTACTCGATTATTTAGTAGTTCCTCTACCCTTTAGGATTCTTCAATTTGGGTCTTGAGATGGATATTAATTTCAAGACTTTTGCTAATATCATTATCTACCTTCTTATTTTTTTCTATTTCATTCTCTAGTCTTTTGATCTCTTCTTCTTTTTCTTCTAATTGAGACCTTTTACTTTCTTCTTGTTCCTTGAGAATTTTATTTGGTTTCAAAATATGCTTTTGATTCTTTTCAATAAACCTTTTAGTGTTCTTAGAAAGATAGCTATAGTCTATATAAATATGGTCATAGTTCTATTCATATAGACCCCAATCAACTTTCTTTTTAAGCTTTGAAACTTATTCTTCTACTTCTTCCATGGGATAATTATCATCTGATTTTTCACAAACTATTTCTATATCTTCTTCTTCACATGTAGAGAAACATTCAACATCATCACATTTAGAGTTATTGCAATCAAAGGATTGTGGAGATTCTTTACCTTCATTGTTCTTGATGGATGTTTCTTTAGTGTCTTCCTTTTTTCCTTGGTATGTCTTCTCTAGCTTTAGCCATAGATCCTTGGCGGTAATGCATTGTCCCATGCTCCCTTTGATAGAACTTAAGAGTCCATTTAGAATGGCCTTGAGAGCCAATGAATCATTCTTCTTTTCTTCCTTTTGAGCTGCAAACTTTGAATTTTTCTTCAAAGGAACTGATCCACCAATAGTTGCTTTCCAAACACCTACTCCTTTTTCCTTCAAATACACTTTCATTTCTATTCTCCATGTTGAATAATTGTTCTCATCAAGGATTGGAACTTCATCATCCATTTGTGTGTCCATGGATCTCCTCCAATCTTGTTAAGGATTTAGTGAATGCCTTCTCTGATACCAATTGTTGGACACACCGACCACACTAAGAGGTGGGGGTGAATTAGTGTAGGGATCGTTTTCACTTCCCTTCACAGAAATCCTTAGTTAGCAATCACCATTTACTCATCACTCATTTATAACCAGTTGTATGTGAACATATATTAGAAACAGATAACACCAACATATATCATAAATAATCCATCACCACAAAGAACACAAGATGTATGTACAATTTTCTTTTTATTATGGACTACAATCCTTGGGTTTATCAGCAACAACTGACTAGAGTATAAACTCCACAAGAGCACCAGCTCTGGAATGAAAAACTCAGCTTACACAATGTAGCACCAACTGAGAATAGGATTCAATCCTCAACAGATACCAATCTATCAATAGGTACATGACCTGTCAGTAGTGCAACACGCGTATGTATGCACCCTACCAATAGTGAATCTTGTGTATGTACGTGGTCTGGCTCACAGTAGAATGTGTGTGCCTCCTTAAGAACTAGGGTTTTATCTCTCCATGAAAACTCATATCTTTTGCATCCTCTGTCACATCCACTTCTTCCCTTCACTATCCAATCTGTACCATAACCAATCACAACACATCTATGCTCTCCAACAACTTACTCATGCTCCGTAACCATACAATATGAATGTTACTTAAACATTTATAAGTAACCAGTATATTATGGAAACCATATCAGTACTGAAACATAAGAGTGTTTCTCACTCAGTCAATGAACCAATAAAACCATATCACAACATTCATACCAAGAATGCCTTAAGGATTCACCACACCATAAGAAAGAGTATCCATCAAAATAATCATGCAACCATACCAGAACTTCTATGGCCGACTTGAGCCCATAGAATACAGATCTAGAACTTGCTTCAGGATTCAAGAACCTGGCACCAGCTCACACTCAAGTCCCCATGACTCTATTCAACTATACACACTCTTATCTCCTTCAGCCCAACTATGTATGTGTCATGCGTTATTGTAGCCCGTGTATGTACGCACTCTAGCTCACTGTAGCCTGTGTTCTCCTTCAGAAACTAGGGTTTCTAAACATCCAAAACTTTCACCATCAAGATCTCAAACTTACAAAAACTTTGATGCATCCATGAGAACTTGCAATCACACTCTTACTCAGGATAGATCTTCAATATATGATCAAGAGATATGTATTTACAAGATACCCTTGCCTCTTATTTATACTCTCCAAGTAGCTTCCTTAGAAGAATCTACTTGGCCACTTTGTCCACATATCCACTTTATCCACTTGGCCACTTTGTCCACATAGCCACCTTTGTCCAACTTTGTCCACTTAGCCACTTTGTTCACATGGCCACTTGTCCACTTAATCCACTTTCCTTATTTTAGGGTTAACCCATTTATAACCACTTTCCATAATTAGAAAGTTATCCATTAACTTCATTATTTAAATAATCCTCTTTGACTTCATCACATCACTTTATTATTTAAATAATTTCTTCTTTGTAAGAACTTTGACTTCTTTGACCTTTTGGGGCTTCTAGCCAACACATGAGGGTCCTCCAACTTCGAAAGGCCATAACACTCAAACCGTGAGGAGTTATGTGACGTTCCACATACCACCGAAAATGGCATGACAAGCACTAGCCAGCTAGGATAGTTTCACTGACAAAATCACTGATATTCATCTCATTATTCCATAATTAAGCATAGGTTCTCTAACCATACTTCTAGGATAACTCAACCGCAAAGCGTCTTCCCGTGAGGGATTTCACCATAAGGGGAAAACTTTGGAGTTCATCCATTTGTACTTCCTATGAACCATGACAAGACAATAATGAGTTATCTTTACATCAATCCAACTAGAATAACCCATGACAATACAACACTATGACATTGTCCCTTTGTCATTGATTCTATGCATGATCACATGATCCAATGATCAATACATTAATGTATCCATCCATCTATGCATAATATATAAATGACAATACATTGATCCATCTTCATCTATGCATGAATTCATTTATCAATGACTTCACTTGAAATCCATTCATTTGCAACAATGACAATACATAATTCATCAATATACTATGACAAGGCATTGTTCCTGTTATAGAAAGATTTGCCTCACCATTGCTATCTTGCACAGAGGGCCTTTTTCCATTTCCCTATGCAGACTTGTCATCCCTTTTTGATGAATCCAGAGCTAAAAATATACATTTTTCCACATATACGCTCCCTATCAGTTATACAAGATGCGTATACACTTGTTGCTCCACTACAACTCGCGTATATCGGGATTTGTGCCAAAAAATACAAAATGAGTTCGGGTTTCCATGTCACAACAAAATATCTCTGATCCTTTGCCTTCCATATACTAGAAACGTTCTGACTTGGCCCTTCATTTGCATTCTAAAGGCTATAAGAGCACAATTTCGAGCTATGGAAAATAGGAGAAAGAATTCAACTTTGAGAGCAAAGTTACTCTGGAGAAATTAATTCATATTGAGTCTAAATCCCTTTGTCCCTCAATTCTAAACACAGTGTTTATCCCCCAAGCTCTTTCCCTATTTTTGAGAGGACCTCATTGCCTCTTTCCTATGAGCTTGCCTTTGGCAGAGGATTGAAGTGGTGGAGACCCAGTTGGAAGGAACTTGGTTTCTTGGTTTCGAACCGTGCCGACATGGAAGTCTGTAACGTTGTCACTTCTGCTGATCAATTATTAATAGAAATACTCCTTTCTTGTCCTATTGGTATCTTGCAAATATATGATTATTATCCATGGGAGTGTTTGTAATGTTTATTAATGGATTATGCTATCTGATGTGCTAACCCCTTTTATATCATCACTATGTACTTGCTCTACTAGTTGGTTGAGAACTTCTTGCAGGTATAAAGCTTTGGATCAAAGTGCTCAACGGTGGAACATCATCAAACGTTGGATCGAGGTAGGTCTCTTTATTATATTGCACATTATTCTATATAGCATATGTTGGAATTGAGTTGATTTCTGCAATCATACATGTCTATTGTGGTTTACCCTTGGCCATAGAGAGTTTTTTCCTTGTAACATTTCCTTTGACATCAATATTTTGACACAAATCCTTTGACATCAATGAAAACATGATCCAACAGAGTGCACAAAAGTGTGTGTACTTTGTCAGTCTATCAACAATCACCATGATGACACTCTTTCCTTTAGACTTTTGTAACCCTGTGATGAAATCCATGGAAAGCTCCTCTCAATGTTGACTTGGGATGGATAATGGTTGTAAAATACCTGGGGACTTAATTGTTTCCATATTATTTTGTTGGAAAATTGTTATAGCCCTAAAATTCCCTACTAATGCATACATGGGATTGGCCCTCTTACTTGCATATTTTGCCAAAGAATTGTTGAGAAGCTCTTCTTAAAAAACCATTTTTTGGAAGATGTACGCCCTGCACCATTACAACCCGCATACATATGCATGTTTAATCACTACATCTTGCATACATACGCATGTTGCACCATTACAGCCCGCCTATGCTAGCAAAAGTTGCAAGGAATTCATTGAAAGTGATGAGATATTGGAGGTTTCCCAACTAATCCACCTGCTATAGCCTGTCACCCAACCGAACAACCATAATTTTGGCATATAAAAAGAGGTGTTGGGGTCTCATTTCATATCCATAAAAATAGTGAAACTCTGCCCAATTTCACTTCCCCTCCTTGCCCAAGATATTGTTCCCTTTTATGAGATATTGCCTCAGCATAGCCTCATCAGCCCCTTCGTCCACCATTAAGCCCATTCCCTTCCGTAGAGGTGATCGAAAGGTTGAGAGAAGAAGTTCATTCAAGGTGAACTTGGAGCATGGTAAAGAGGAGCCCAAACTAGGTTCATGGAACGGTGGAAGAATCAGATTGTCAGGTATAATATTTGTATTATGAATAAAAGAATCACATTTTCCTATCCCAAATGATGGTGTTTTGAGTATTTTTATTGATTTATACTTGACATTTTACATCTAACCCTAACTTATGGATAGAATAGCATGCTAGTAGTTTTTTGTTGTAGTGTTTTGTTTTCCTATCTTTGGATGTAGGTTAGCCTTGGGAGGAGATGTGCAGTCAGTGGAACTTCCAAGCTTGAGGAGATCATCACCAGACGTGGGATCAAAGGTATAGTTACCTGATCTCTTCTCCATTTCCTTTCTTTACATTAGTTTTGGTATGTTTGGGGTAGTATATAGAATTGATTATCTTTTAGATGGTTATTCACTCTGTCTACATCTTGAACCCTGGTGTAGTTAAAGGGGGGGGTTTCTCGCTAGCAGAACTGGTGACCATACTGGGGAAGCCTCTAGGGTTTTTAAGGGATTTTGGGTTGTTTGATTGGTTTGTTTTCCTTTCAAGTTTCTTTCAAGTTTTCTAAGTCTATCAAGGGATTTTGGTCACCTCCAGGGTGCTTACCAGTTTTCCCTGTCCTGTCAGACTACTTCTTATTTTCTTTTTTTGAAGAGATACAAAGGTGTACACGCCCTGTAGTGAGTCATATTGCATACATATGCACTTTTCTTGGTAAACAACCCGCGTACATGTGCATGTTGTTGAATCAATAGCCTGCGTCTCGGTTTCAGGAAATGTTTTGAAAACGAGGAAGTTTGCCTCTTTCCTGATTGAAGTTCACACTTCTAAGGGATTTCTTCGATAAGTCCAGAGTCTCTGTTAACAACCATAGCCTGGGTATAGGTTTCAGTTTACTTGTTTTCTCTGAGTCTTCTTGTGTTCACCCTTTGAAAGGGTTTAAAGCAAGTTGTTGAGTTGTAGATCTGCCTTCTTGGTTTCTTTATTGAATCCCTACGATCCACAATGGGATAAAGGTATTTTCCAGTCTTGTTTCAGTTTTCTTTTTATCCTTTTTACTTGCTTTGAAAAAACAAAAACATTTATTTTAGTTTTTCTCTTTAAAGGATTTCAAAAAAAAAAAAAAAAATTCTTTTCAGTTTAGTAATGTAGTTAGACTTGGTTATTTGCAAAAAGGAAAAAGAGATTGTTTTTCAAGTTCTTTCTTGATTTCTTGAAACATAATTAGATTTTATTCAAGTGAAAGTATTTTTAGGTTTTCTTCACAAGATCTTGAAAAGTTAGTTAAGAAACGTTTAGTAACAAAGGGTTAGTTATAAATCTTTGCTTTTCAATTTGAAGTAATTTTGCTTTCAAGTGTTCTAATTTTCTCCTCTTTTTCATCTCTTTATAACATCATTAATTTCACCACCACACCTTATGAGTAAATCAAGCCTTTAAAAAGAATGCTTAATCTAAAATACACTAGAATTTTTTGTTTGTAGGGTCAACCAAATAGTTTAGGGTTTAGGGCCTTGAATTAGGTTGTAGAGGAAACTCTTCAAGGTCGTTAAATCAAACATTAGAGTCTGAGTTAGGGATTGTTTAAGTCTAGTGTTGTAAAATTTATCCAGGACCCCCCTCTAACAAATGGGATAAACAAGAGGTTGTGTGAGGAAAGGCAGCGGAGATAACCCCTCCAAAGCCGGATTGAACGTAGTGGGGAACGCATGTTGAGGATCTGTCTCGGGAGTATTACCGACTGCATTTGCCTACAGAGCTTCATGGACCTCGAATCTGTTCGAGATACTTTGTTGTCTTCCAGACCATTTTCTCTCGATACCCTTGATAGGTTTCAGACTTGTTATCCTTCTCATTGCGATCCGCCTGACTGTCGACTATACCTGTCTGGTGACTGACTACGAGCTAGAAACTTAGTTTCCCATATTCTAGGGACTTACACGGGTGACTACGAGGGTATACCATAGTACCTAGGGTAGATGTCGGATCATGCTTCACAGAGTATACCCATAGGGTGCTTCCGTGTTCGAGTTGCACTTACATCGATTAGTTTCTCTACTCTTGATTGGCGTAAATGTCCTTCCAACCAGATAGTTGACTGCTTGATTTGTCTTTTAGGGAACCTTTTAGTGTGTTCTTGGTTCTCAAACGATAGTTAAGCCTTAGTGTGTAGGTTGATCATTTCACAAGGTGGACGATCAACAACTCCATCGCTCGTGAAGGCTTCAAGGCTTGTCATCGATTCCATTGGAGCCACCTTCGGCACCGTTACGGCGAAGACTTGACCAAGAAGGGTCGTTGGAAGCGATCAGGCCGTAGGAAACTATGCCCGAGCTCACTCTGTGAGGAGACTATTCGACTCTAGAGGATTCTACCGTCTCTAAACTTTGGGCAGAATCTCTTAGGCCAGCTAACCCTTCGATCACTAACTTATCGGCACTGATCTTAGTTCAAGTTGTCCCTCCTGAGGTGACACCTTCTAAGTTCCAACTAGTCTTGCACGCGTAAATGGAAGGGAATGATGCTACTCCATCCAGGAGTCCTCATACTCTCATTACGGCTACTACTTCAGGAGGCATTCTACCTCCTCTCCCACCTTTTCCAATCAGGACCACAATGGTCTTGACTCCCTCTACTTCAGGCAGTGGTTTGATACCATTATCGGCGTCGACCATTGCTTCATTTACTCAGAGTGTGACGTGCCCTCCCTTCTCATATGGGATGCCCGGCTTTGATTCGAACTCGATTCTTACATACTCCACCTTACAAACCATGGGTCTGGGGGCAGGGAGCTCAAACACTCACTTGCAAGGGTCAACCAGAGGCACTTCAATCCCTTTTAAGGCTATCCCTTATGGTGGGGGTCATATACCTCCTTCGTCCCCCTTTCTCGGTGGTGCTTTCCAGTCCCCAATTGGGCCAAATGCTAATTATAGCTTATTTGGAGCAGGCAGTTTAGGACCTTCATATTACACAATGTCAATTGGATCTATGTCATTCTCTTTGTTAGACGCATTTGGGAGAAGCTATTTTTCTTCAGCTGCTACCTCGACTGGGGAAACCCTAGTTTTGATCAACAAAACTCGGTGCACAGTACAATTCCTTCATAGGGAGGGACGACTGAAGTTATATCTAGTCAGGGTCTTTAGAATCCTTGGAAGGGATCAGTTCCCTCCAAGAGATGTCGGTCAGGGAAAACCCCTTCCATGTTCAATGGAACCTCGGGCAGGGCTCCGTACCTATGCTTGTCGAATCGGCTAGGGGAATCCCCTTCCAAAATCCTTGGAATGCAATGCAGGGAGAAATCCTTGTGAAAGTTATGTCATCCAATTATGGGAATCAGTCAATGATACCCCAACAGATGCAGTTACTATATGTTGGTCATGGCCATGGTTTCTAACAGAACCCTGGCCAGTAGTCTAACTTTTCTTGGAAACCTAGTGTCAGTCAAACTCCATGACCCTATTTTTCTGTAAATAGCACTCAACCTAAACTATCATTTCTGGCAACGCTACATTTTCTAGACTTGTCGAGATTATTTAATGACCCAATTGGTCATGGTCCATGTTGGCCCCCCATGCTAACTAAGTTTCCGTTAGATTTTCCTAAATTTGAAGGTAAGCCTGGCGAATATCTAGGTGATCATGTGACAACTTTTCATCTATGGTGCTCGTCAAACTCGCTAAGGGATGACTCCATCTAGTTGCGCCTATTTCAACGCACTCTTATAGGGAGTGTCGTGAAATGGTATATTGATCTCAATCGATCGAGGTATTCTTACTTCAATGACTTGGCGATGGTCTTTCTGAACCATTTCAAGTTACCTATGAGATACGATGTCGATACCGAATTGCTGGCCAACTTTGAGAAAACCAAGGCCGGCCATATCTCTGATCATATCCAATAATGGAGGTGTCGAAAGAGATTAATTAAGGTCCAGGTCCCTCCTTATTTATTGTTGGAGTGGTTCCTAAACTCTTTGGTGCCATGCATATGAAAGGACGTAGCACCTTCTGGAATGTTTTCATAAGAGGATGTGAGCATGAGAGCACAACAGCTTGAACTGATCTACTCTCAGTCTGGCATGCTCTATGATATTTTTCGAGACGTGCAGTGGTATATTCTCTATAAGTCCAAGAAAAATTTTGGACCCCATGCCAACGATAGTGTGGGCTCATCACAGGGAAATTCCATTGATTTGTTGTCAAATAAATTACAACAATTGTTAATACAACAGACTGTGGCCGACCAGACCTCAAGTTCGGTTGTTAGACCTACCCAGAAGTTAGACATACGCAATGTGCAGTCAACGAACCCTAAGGAAAACCAACATCCTAAGGGAAATAAAAAACAATGGAACAAGAAGGGTAAAGGGGACAAAAAGGCTACTAACAATGCTGGCGGGGGGAAATAGGAGAACAGGAAGTCGAAGTATCTATGTAATCTTTTCACGGAAGACCACCCAACTCATTTGTACCCTCAACTTGCAGAAGCTCAGAAGTTATTGATGCAACAACATCTTGTTGTGATGACGAACCCATTTCCACATGGGAAAAACATGTCTCAAGCTTCAGCATCCTCGAGCATGAAAGGGGATAGTCAAGGACCCCCCACAACTACCAATAATAACCCAGTCGCGAATAATTACATGATGAATGTGAAGGATAATATAGCGACCGGGTCCTGAGATTATGGAATTCCATGAACCCATCGAATCCTCTATAGATAGCGAAGTCGGCGAGCGAAACAATGACTCACATCCCGAAAGGTGTGTTCAAGAAGGATTCTCATAATCTAAATGCGAGGTTCGCCCAGAACTACTCCGTTATAGAATATTTGGCACAGACCCTTTGTGTGATGTCTTCTTTGGAAGTCCTCTATATTTTCCATTCGCAGAGAAAATATTTGTTAAACGCTTTGGGATTGGCAGAGACTTTTAACCTGGGAGAGATCGTTTTTTATCCAACCAACTTGAAACCCCTTCTTCCTTACCACATTGTGTTTCAGATAGTAGTGGATTACACCATGAAATATTTTACTTGGAATATTTTATGTACGGTGATTGACGAGGGCACCTCGACTTGTGTGATGATGTTGGCGTGTTGGAAGGCCATTGGCCAACCCGGTTTGTCTCTATCGTCTATGTTGCTTACAGAATTTGGCGGTCGGTCGTTTAGACCACATGGAATCATTCCTTATTTCCCCATGCAGTTGGGAGGAAAAACCATGTGCGTCGAAGTTGAAGTGGTCGATGCACCCCTCGACTACAACCTATTGTTAGGGAGGAGTTGGACTTATGCGATGCATGCAGTGGTTGCTACGGTTTTTTGGATTTATTTTTTTCCGCACAAGGGTCGGATTGTGACCATTGACCATTTTTCCTTCTCCCTTCCTAACCCTTCATTGGGGGCTTCCATGATCCTGATGATTGATAATCCATATCCCGGCATTATCAAATTAGGTGTTGGTTTGTTTTTGTCATTGATGGGAACTTTTGATTACACGTCACCTTCTGGTGATCTCAAGATTATATCGGTTGTTCCCGACCAGCCTAGGGATGCAATTTTTCAAGTGTCGTCATTTCAAATGACTTACTTTAATGATCTGTGGACTCTACATTCCCCATCGACTTCGATGGAAGGGATAGGGAATCCTAGCATAGCCATGCCCTTGTCTGCGGTTGAGGTTGCGTATAGCTTTTTCCATCAAACTTCGGCCAACCCTGATCTGACTTCCCCACAGGAATTAGATCCAGTCCTCGAGCCTATTTGTGATCAAGGTTCTCTTTCCACTGAATATCCTTTAGACATAGTGTCTCCCTATAACAAGGAGATTCTAGAGGCAATGACTATTCCCGACAGACCCTGGGACGATTTTCATCATAGATCTTACTTTCTTCCAGATTTAACAAGAATAGAGGTGAGAGAATTTGTTTCACCCGTGAATGGAGATAGAACTTGTCCTATCAATCCTCTGTCTATGCACATAGTTTATGCCAAGGGTAATATGCCGCGTATCATTGCAACGATTCCAATAGATATCTCCAAAACCCTTGGCATTATGGAGAATGTTTTCATCGGAGCGGACTACTCCCCTGAAGAGATTCAAACGTATACTGAGTTATTTAAGGAATTTCATGACATTTTTTCTTGGTCTTATGAGGAAATTCTAGGCATAGACCCAAGAATTGTCGACCATGACATAACGACTTATCCTGATGCCAAGTCGATCCAACAGAAGCTTCGTCTGGTGAATCCTTGAAAAGTAGCAGCAATTAAGGGAGAACTAGAAAAATTACTCAAAGTCAGTTTTATCTACCCCGTATGGTTGACGGAATGGGTGTCAAACCCAGTTTCGGTTAACAAGAAACAGGCTATGATTCACGTGTGCATGGTCTTCCATGATTTGAACAAGGCCTGTCCGAAAGATAATTTTCCCACCATGTTCATCGATCAGATTTTCGATGAATGTGCTAGCTATGAGGTCTTTTCATTTATGGATGGTTTCTCAGGATATAACCAGATTTGGATCAAACCCGAGGACCAACATAAAACATATTGTATTTGTCCCTGGGGCACGTTCACGTAACGTAAGATGCCTTTTGGCCTGAAAAATGTTGGAGCCACCATTCAACGAGCCATGTCATTTTCTTTTCACAACCTTAGACATATAGTCGAGGGGTATCTTGATGATCTAGCTTCATGCTCTTGCAAGATATCTAATCATCCCTCTCATCTTCAACTAATCTTTGAGTGATGTTGCTATTATTGGATTCGATTGAATCCTAACAAGTGATTTTTTTGCGTGACGTCAGATCGTCTCTTAGGTTTTATTTTTTCGACAACAGGAATTATGGTCAATCCTCTCAAGTTTGAGGCGATAGTTCAATTTCCTCCCCCGTGCACGATACCCCAGCTTCAGAGCTTACAGGGGAATGCGAACTTTCTTTGGAAATTTGTCATTAATTATGCCGAGATCACTAAAGGTTTTATGTGTCTCTTGAAAAAGGGAGTCCCATTCTGTTGGGATGAGGTTGCTCAACATTCCTTTGAATCATTGAAACTTGCCCTGACATATGCCACTCTACTCCGGGCTCCTGATTATAACAAATATTTCTTGTTGTATTTGGTTGCTACAGAAATGACCATCAGAATGGTCTTGGTTCAAGAGGATGATATGATCCAAGAGAATGTTATATATTACATTAGTGAAGGCCTGGTTGGGCTGGAAATCAACTATTCTCATGTTGAGAAACTTGCTTTGGAAGAAGTTCATGCTGTCCAACGATTCCGTCAATACATTTTGCTTTGCAAGACCACTGTCATTGTCATTGTGAACCCTTTCCAATATATTTTGACACGACGAATCATTGGCGGAAATATTAGTATATGGATTGTAATCCTCCAATAATTCGACTTGGATTTTGTTTCTACGAAATCCAAAAATTCGTTGGTCTTTGCCGAACTTATTTCGAAACTTCCGGTCGAGTCTAGTGATATCACGCCCGAAGAATCGCCTATCAAAGGAGATATTTTTCTGATTGCATCTTCAGAGCCCTTGTATGGAGATATACTAGTCTATCTCCAAACTTTGAAGTTCCCCGCTACTACTTCACGTAATGAGCATCGATGAATTCCCATCAGGCACAAAACTATCTCATACTCGATGACACTTTGTATCGTCGAGGTATAGATTACATTCTTCATCAATGTCTTATCCATGAAGAAGTAGAGCCCGTTTTGAAATATTGCCACACTGGAGCATGTGGTGGTCATTTGTTTGTGTTGGAAACAACCCAAAAGATTCTAAGTGCAGGTTACTTATGGCCCTCATTAATCAAGGATTGTGTTGAGGTGGTCAAGAAGTGTCATCCATGTCAGATCTTCTCTCAGAAGATGCAGGCACATCCTACTCCTATGTTTCCTGTCATTGTTGTTGGTCCTTTCACCAAGTGGGGAATTGATTTCACTACATGTCACCCAGCCTCAGCCAGTGGGCATTGTTACATCATCGTAGCAGTAGACTACTTCACGAAGTGGGTCGAGGCTCTTCCAATGTTTAACAATGATGCAGAAATTGTGGCTCTTTTCATTTTTAATCAAATAGTAGCAAGGTTCGACATCCCAAAGGATATTGTCACTGACCATGGGAGTCACTTCCAAAAAAAAATGATGATCGAGTTAACATCAAAGCTTGGGTTGAGGCAAGAACATTCTTCACCTTACAACCCGCAATCGAATGGTCAGGTCGAAGCTGTGAATAAGTCTGTCGAGACTATTCTTCAACGAACGATCAATTATGCCAAGTCAAATTGGCATTTTATGGTGTGCTCGGTGTTGTGGGCCTACCAAACGTCTGTGAAGACTGACACCGGTTTCTCACCTTTTCAACTCATATACAGGCTGGAAGCAGTATTACCTATTGAGTGTCAGATTCCTTCTTTAAATTTGGTAGTGGAATTATTATCGGACACGTCACCACTTGAGGAAAGCCTACTATACCTCGAGCAACTCGATGAGTAGTGTCATTATGCAGCCTCGACCAATGTGGATCATAAGAAATGAGTCAAGTGTCAGTATGACCAGTCTGTTCATCCTCGGATTTTCTCCAAAGGTGATCTTGTCCTAGTCTATGATCAAGAAAAAGATCCCTTGGGAGAAGGCAAGTTCAAACCCATGTGGTTCGGACCATTCATTGTGAAAGAGGTCTTGAAGAAGGGCGCTTACCATCTGGTTGATTTTGAATGAAATGCCTTGGCGGAGCCTAGAAATGGGCTCTACCTCAAGAAGTATTACTCTTAGGTCAGTCACCTAGGTGACTTCTTGTACATATGTATACTTTCTTATGTAGTTTTTCTCTTTTTGTTTTGTGGACATGTAGTTATTTATGTCTTATTTTTCTTTGTGGTAGATGTCAAGTGAATCAGAAGTGTTTTTTGGGTTCACGGATGGCGCAAGCCAACACACTTGGAGGCTTGCTTCCACACCTTGGGTGATTTTCACACCTAAAGGTCAGTTTCTATCTTCCGGATGTATTTTTCTAGGTGACGCTACAAACAATATCGTCGAGTATAGTGCAATGATAGATTTGCTTCGTGATGCTTTGTCGCATGGAATTTCACACCTCTAGGTCTACCTAGATGCTCAATTGGTTGTGTCCCAGTTAAATGGAGTCTACCGCATTTATGATCCTACTTTGCACCAATGTTTTCTTAGGGTATGTCTCTTAGAACATTATTTTGATTACATTACGTATATCCATGTTCCTAGGAGATTTAATAATATGACAAATACTCTAGCTAATCAAATATTAGATTGGCATGTTGCACACATGTAGAAAGAGAAACACACACATACACATGTACATACATTTGTAAAAAAAATGTGATTCATAAGACAAATAAGATGTAAAAATATATACATCAAAACATGTCACGAGTACATAGGTGGGTGCGAATGCCTCAAAAATAATGTTCAGTATACATCGTTGGGCTTATGCCCTCAAAAAATACATGTACAAAAGGTGCCCTCGACACATCTAAAGTCTAGACTATCTAAGATCGGGGCTTATTGGCCCTGCCATAATGAACTACGACATTGGCCAAACATCGGAAAAGATGGACCCACGTCTATGGCACCCCCACTACATTAGTCTGCATGGAAGGTGGGAGATCCTTGATGTCGACCATGGGTGTTGTGTGAGTGAGCGTAGTGAGGTTGCACTCCACTTGTCTCAAAAATATATCAACCTCTCTGGCTGGAGGTCCCCCTGCAGATGTCGGTCCACCAGCTGCTACTGATCTTTCCTCTAGTCGAGGACATCATCGAGTCCTCGCGAAGTCTGTTGGGTGCACTGGTCCCACATATGTACATAGAAGATACACAAGAGTCAGTACTCTATATACATATACAAAATGATATTTATAAAAAACAATTAAAAATTAAACAACATTCAAAACAAGTTACCTATCTCTCCTTGCTCCTCTCCGGGAGGCATGGGCATGTCTAGATCCCTGGAGAAGTTGATCCTAGCTTAGGGGTAGTCCTCAATCGCTAGAATTTTCCATGCCCACCAATCAAAAACTTGTCATCGGAGGCCTCTATGGTCCTCCCTCTCCCCTCTCGTGGCAACAATGTTTCCCATCTACATATCGCTAGGAAGGAGGCCACATGCCCCCATACCATCTCTCTAGGATTGAGACTGGATACTCTCGAAGAAGAAGAAAGAACATAAGATATTTCCAAACCCAAAGTTTTTGTTGGTATGTTATCAACACTCTGTCAGTTGTCTCTTCATGCACACAAGCATGGTCATGCTCCACTCAAAGATATGTGCCTCCTGGCATTGAATGGCACAATGCATGTGTGTCCGGGAGGCCTGGTGTAGGGTCTTGGATCCAGCAATCCACCCAATCCGTAGTAAGATGACTTGTAGAGTCAAGATGGTGATCTTATGTATAGGTACCTAAGAACCTACCTTCTTAGTGCCAGCCTCACAATACATTCAGATGTAGTCCTTGGTGTTGAAAGGCCTAGAGGGGAAGGTCTACAGATTGAATGGTTCCCCTCTCCTCGAGAGGCTAGTTAGGAAGTAGATGTCCTCATTCGTTGGAGTCAACGAATGCCTCTCTAACATGAATGCCTCTGCATCCGAGTATCAATAATCAACAAGGGCGTCAAGTAACCTGGGTTGTGCCCTCATAAAAGTACACTAAAAGAACTTCCATACCCCACATTGTTCTAGTGTGGCGATGGCTACAGGGTCTTCTTCGACCAATATGTCTATGTTTGCATGCTCCCTCTCCCTCTAGTGGACATATATCTTGTTCCATGGAAAAAATGAAGGAAGTTAGCTCTTAATTTTTAGTTGTTTCCAATATTGCAAGGGTGTACACGGGTTGTATTGGCCACAGTCGTGTATGTACGTGGGTAGAGTGTTTTCTTTTCGAGTACATACATGGGTTGTCTTTGGACAGTTCATGTACACGCAAGTCCGCTCGTTTTAGGAGAGTGTGCCCCTCAAAAAAAAAAAAATTCATAAATGACTTATTCAAATGCAAGAGGGATGAAATGGTACGTACTTGGTCCAAGCGGAAGTTTGTTTCATCCATTGAAGCTCTCAGATCAACTTATTTAGCAAAGGGGTTTTTTCTACTTTTGGTCAATTTTCAAACTGCAATGGTGAAAATGAGCTATCAACTTCTATTTATAGACTTTTTTGGCCCTTTTTGCCACTTTTTTAACCCCCTTTGTCTTTTTCCTAGCTTGGAAAACACTTGTTTCTGATTCTGAGTTTCTTATTGGATGTTATGGTACCCTTTTCCTTTTGGTTTAGTAACTTTTTGGGGGATGGGTCACTTTTTGGTATCCTTTGGTAAAAGTCATGTTTTCCAACTTTTTGCATATAATTTAGGATTTCATCTCCACTTTCTACATCTCATTGTATTTTCCTTTTTTCCATGGGATCAACACCATCGAAGTGCAACACGGAACCTTCATTGTTGCTCTAGAAGTGTCGTAATTAGGTGGTAGAGCCTACCTATACATGGATTCCCTAGGTAGATCCTGGTTTCATTTTGATGTCCATGCTGTTAGTAAAGACTATAGGCTCAGGAGTCCTTTTTAGTCCTGTCATGATTACGAGATTAAGCCTCATTCATTTGATGCATCATCATTCTTGGCCTTACCCTCGAGACTCCCAAATGGCCATGCTTTGTTGTCTTTCAAGCTCGCTTTACAATTCGAAAGAAACATCCGACGAGACTGTATTTATGCTTTTCGATCGTGTCTGGATTAACTGAAAAAAGTATCCCCCTGGAGTCTTCCTTAATCCTTTTTCAGACTCTCTAAACATGAAAATATTGTCGAGTGATCTTGCTGCCCTTCACGCTTGCCAAACTCAAAATTGAAGGAACGTCTGGCCGGCGAAATTTTACCCCTTTTTGAGTCCAGACGGTCAATTTCATGAATAAACATATGCTCTAGGAAATTCAGTTCACTAGAAGATTATTCTCAGTTGTAAGTTTAACCCATTTTTGGGCCTGAGGGACTAAATTTTTGAAAAAGGAACATTCTCCTTGGTTTTGGTTTATCACCTTTTTCGAGCCTTGGAGATTACATATGAAAAAGAAACCCCCACAAAGTCCATAGTTAAGCTCTTTTCAGAATCCCTAAAATTTAAAATATCGTCGAGTGACCTTGTTCCTTCACACTCGTTAAATTGGTCCAGAAGAACATCTACTGGTATGAGTTTAACCCTTTTTCCAGCTTGTAGATTATAGTGGAAAAAGGTACACCTCGGGTGATTTGTCTCGCCAGGAGAGTTCTCCTCAGTAACTTTTATACTTTTTTGGGTTAAGGAAACTAAACTCAAAAAAAGTTTGTGAGTCCATAGTTAAGCTCTTTTGAGACTCCTTAAAATTGAAAAGATTGTTGAGTGATCTTGTCTGTATCACACTTGTTAAAATGGTTCTGAATAGACGTCTTTTCGGTGCAAGTTTACCCCTTTTTCAAACCGACATGACTATCTCTGAAAAAGGTACTCCATGGAGTCTTCTTTTACGTTTTTTTAGACTCTCTAAATGTGAAAAAACTACTGAGCTTACCTTCTCTGGGCTCGTAAAAATTACATTGAATGAGTCTCATTGTGTCTTGCTCAATTGCATTTTCATCTTTGCATGTTTGGCCTAATGTTGGCTCCATATTTTTCTCAACTGAACCTTTGAAGCATGCCTTATACGCAAGCCTTGCAGCATTACTTTCCTTTGCGACCTAACATCTTGACCCATGGAAGAATTTTCCCCAAGTGTCATTTTCCTGCACATGTCTCCTTGCTCTGAGCATTAGTATGTTCCTTGCACTTGGAACTAGTATGCTTGCTTGCGACGCCCATTCCTCCTTTGTAATGTATCATTATTTTATTCCTTTTCAAGCTCTTAAAAATTGAAAAAGACAAAAAATTCAAATATTCCAAAAAGAGGGGATGGGAAATATGTATTCTTTTTTCAGAAGCACCAAGAGTCACACTTGGACAAAGAACAACCTTTATTTTATTCATAAAGCATTGGGATCTAGTATGACCTTAGGAAGTTGTTCTCGTAACATAGAGTTGTGTCCTCCTCCATTTGGTTATCCTTCCAATCACATGGAGAGATTGCATTGCCTCCTGCATCTTGAACTTATGTCAATGTCATGCTGCCTAAGTCTGATCATCTTACGTGATTTTTTCCAAGTGAAGTTTTGTTGGGCCTGAGATATGATCAATTCTATGACAGTTATTATACACTTTTGTCGAATGTATATATGTGTTTTTCATCTTTTGAAAAAGCTTTTTGAAGAATTTCATGATAAAATGGTATGATCGGCACAAGGTACGTATAATCCATGTTTAATGATTGTATTGGATATAATTCATCATGTTTTATGATTTCCAAGAGCTAATTCATGTTTTTTGATGTTACAGGGAGAAAATGCACTACGTTTCTGCTTCCAGCACTTGTTCCAGTACGTCATCCGGCACTATTACAGGAAGCAAACTTAAACATTAATTTTTGGGAGGCTAAAGTGTAATTTGAAAAATTCGACACATGGGTTTTGTGCACAATATGCCCAATTAGTTCGCTCATGAGACGTTTCCTGAAATTCTAAACGGATTAAGAGTAGTTTGTGGTTCCCAATTCGGCATCTGGCACTCGATCTGGCACTTTGTCCAGCACCTCTTCCTGCACAAAAATGTAGGGTGACTTGGCAGTTACGGTATTGGTGGCCAATGATGGGAAAATCGGAAACATGGGTTTTGTTCGTGCTTATCCCCTCCAGCCACTAAACTCTTGACAACTTCATTTTGGGTTGTTATGGTGGGTGATTATTGGGCAGCTTTGTTTTGGCAGTTAGGGCACCATTAATGAAATTTTCCAATTTTAGAAGTGGTACGAACCTCCCGTGGTCAACCACTTAGCCTGTAAACATTATAAATACCACCAAGGTGGTCAGACATAAGCTAAGCATCATATACATCAGTGTGATAGCTAGAAATACGTTTTTACTCTGTTTTGATATTTTACATTGCCAGAATTATGCAAGAACTGTGTCTCTGTGTTTTAATGGTGGATTCATTTTGCTGAACTCGTGGTGTGCTTTTAGGGAGTGACCATGACTTGCTGGGGGGTCCACCAATAGTCTAATAACTCTTCCATGTGTTGTTTGTACATTTCATAGCTTAGACATCTCTCTTTTTCATTTCCTGTACATGTATTGCTATCTTTCTTCTGTTATATAATTTGTTGTTGTAGCTTAATGATTTGGTTCTTTTGTAGGTTAGAATAAAGGCATGTGTTAATATGCATTGATTTGATAGATAGAGACGAATTTGCAAATTCATCTACTAACCCCGTGTGCAAGTAGATATTAGATTACATTTTATTCATGCTTTTGAAATTTGATTTAAAATAAGAATTAAAACAGAGTAGAACAG
>ML805547.1:56489-87694 GCA_009831015.1 Picea engelmannii
GTGTTAATATGCATTGATTTGATAGATAGAGACGAATTTGCAAATTCATCTACTAACCCCGTGTGCAAGTAGATATTAGATTACATTTTATTCATGCTTTTGAAATTTGATTTAAAATAAGAATTAAAACAGAGTAGAACAGATTTTTAGTTTATGTTTTCTTTAACCAAGGCTTCGATGGATGGATAGGGTTAGTTTCAGTTTTTATTTCCTATTCAATTGTTGATTAGATTTTTCTTAATTAGTTGTTGATTAATTTATTCATTGGTTTACTTTGTCATGCTTTAATTTCTGTTTTAGGCATTTTCCTTATTACATTTTGAATTATTAAGATAGAGCTAGTTTAGTTTATGTTATGTAATTTCTTGCTTATATTTAGATTGCAATTTCAAGTTGTAGTTAATGACTGAATTCAGTATAGTATAAGTTTTCTTATATTAGTATAGAATGCATTTGAATTTCATAGATTAGAAAACAGATTCTTGTTTTCATAGAAGAGATAGTTTCGTGTTTTCATAGTTTAGAAAATAGTCTTATTTGTTGCTATAAGATAGATAGACTTTTCTTTGATAGATTAGATAGTAGTTTGCTTATCATAGATTAAGAATTAGTTGTTAATATTTATTGCTTTCAATAGAATAGATTTCCTTTCATGCATTGCATTGAGCATTTAGATTTCCTTTTACGCATTAGAAATAGTTTTGCATTAGGCATGTAGTCCACTTGCCTCTTAGGCTAGATAGTTGTTCAATGAGAAGTTTTGCTTGCAATAGTTAGTTGCCTTTGCTTACTTGTCTTTTGCTTTCATAGGTTAGTTAGGTGCCTTTGCTTACTTGTCTTTTTCTTTAGTAGGTTAGTTAGGTGTCTTTGCTTACTTGTCTATTTGCTTTAATTTATAGGTTAGATAGGTGCTTTTGCTTACTTGCTTATTTATTTGCTTTCATAGGGTAGTTGCTCATTGAATGCAGGTTGGCAAGTTAAAGAAGTTTTCTTTTGGCATTTGCTTATTATGCTTGGTAGTTTGCTTTTACTTATTGTTTCCTTTACATAGAGTTTTCATTTGCTTTCTTAGGAACTAACCATCGACCCTTGGCCCAAAAGAATACTTAGATTACCTAGTTTCCAATTGCTTAATAGGGTTTGCCCATTAGATAGTTTTTCTTGAGTAGATTAGCCTTAGATAGCTACCTTCCTTAGTTAGACTATACTCCTACCAACCTTCTACCTTTGGCATATATTTTTATACAACTCTAAGTTTACTTACCCCGGGTTGACAATTTAATTGAGGGTTTTTTAGTGTGTTTTTAGTGCATATATAACACCCATCATTTTTGTCGTCGTTGTCAGGGAGTTGTCTCAAGGTAAGAAGTAGTTAGGAAATAGATCATCCTTAGAACTTAGAATTAGCTTGGTGTTGGGGGAACTTTAAGACGAGAGGTAAGAACCTGCACATATGCTATAGCAGGTTCCCCCAAACCCAATGGTAGTTTTTCTTTTTGTTTTTGTTTTCTTTCATCAATAGACCTAGAAACCAAATGGTAGTTTTTTCTTTTGTTTTTTCTTTCTTTCATGAATAGGCCTAGAGACCCACAAGGTAGATACATTAAATGTAAATCAGACCTTTCAAACAAGGTTCCTTCTGATCTCTTTGGGGGAAGGAACATTCCGCTTATAAAATCCACAGATCGATACCGAAAAACAGGAGCTAGCTCAACCCAAAGAGCTAAAGAAGTCTCTAAAAGAGACTAAAACATGGAGCACTATAGAATAAGAAATTGAAGCATCAGTAATAGTGGGATACGAGGCAAGACCACTTGAGCCTTTTGTAGAACCAAACAATACAGCCTTTGTTTTCTTACCACCATCAAGAGATCCTAACTTTGTGGACATCATATTTGTGTGAACCAAGTTTTATCAAATGGCAAGATGAACTCAGAAGTAACTTTTAGCCTGAGGGAACTTTCTCAAATCCTAGCAATAGCTGGGATCTCTTCTTCTCAAGAAGAACACATCTTGACAATAGCGAAGAACTTGAAAACCTCTCCAGAAATATTAGAAGAATCAAGGTCCTATGAGCTACAAAGTGATTTTCCTTTCCAAAATGCGAAGGAAACTGAGAAATTATGGACTACACCTAGTAGAGAGCAATCATTAAGACCTGAGATTGAGGAGTTTTCAACATCCATCTTAGTAGATCCTTTATGTACTTCATAAATCAATCATCCAAAAGAAGAGGATCCGCATAGCTTAATGAAGGAGAGCATAGAAATTATTGTTGATAAACATCAAGATTACATTGAAATTTGGTTTCAAGAGGTCATCAGGCAACAGTACTATTCTCTTCTTCAACACCTTCTGATACCAAAACAAGTAGGTTGATTGGTTCTTCATATCCAGCTAATCACTGCGGTAAATTTTTCATATATGGATATGAGTATGTTTCTTATCTTGCTCTGCACATGGTTACATTGGAAGATCTCTTACACTTGAATAAATATTTTCCCTTTTCTTTTTAGGTAGGGTAGGATAGTAAATAAAATCTACATATTGTTAGTTTAGCTTAGAGTCTAATGCAGCCTCATTTTACATTTTTTTTTAAGAACTATGAGATACATGTTCCTATGACTTGATCTCATTGATCTCATTCATTTATTATATTTTAGAGTGTGGTTTTTGCAAACAGTTTTAGAGATCTCTATAGGTATTTATCTCACTAGGAGTAGACAGTTCAAGGAAATATAAAAGAGGATTTTTCTTCAAAACATTGTTATACATGAACCATGTTGTCTTCTAAGCATAAAATGAATAATGAGTTGTTGTAATTAGCCATGTTTTTGCAAAGACTTTCATCTTCTTATTCTTAAGGCATTCCAAAGCAGTTTCTCTTGAAACTCTTCACCACTGTATAAGGAAGTAACACCGTAACCATCAAGCTTAGAGGTCTCTCGTACAATTTTTCCAAGAAACCTGAGTAAGTGAGTCAAGTGTCTTTATCAAAGAGTAACAAGGAGGTCTAATTAGCGGTTAGTCATGGAAACATCACAATAACTACAAAGGAAGAAAGTAAGTTGAGCCTAGAGATACCTTTCTGTTCTTTCTAAATGGTACCATCCATTGCACACTAAATAGCTTGATTATATCATATCTTTAGATAGACCGTGTCCACTTAAGTACCCCTTACATCGGGACAATCACTAAGTAATATAACGGAAAGTCATCCTCCAACATAAATACCATCCCAATTGAAAAAAAGAGAAAGAAAAAGTTGTTTTCAGAGCTGTTCCCCCATCTTCTTGCATAAGCAATATTATACTAAAATCTTAAAGGATGGAGGGACAGTCTCTGAGGATTTAAGAGGCTAACCCACCGGGATACTGATTAGGTCTTTTGGCAGTGAGTACCGGCCTATGGTATGACTAGGTAAACCTGCCGGAGTACTGAACAAGCTTGCTGGCAGCGGGGCATTCTACCTAGCGAGGATGGTAATCTGCCAAAAATAAATAATAAATTTAAACTTGTCCTGATGTATGGCATTACTTGCAGACAAAGCTGACATGAAGTATGTATGGTTAATATAAGGTTAATGAACTCCATAAAATTTCCATTGGGAACTAACTCTAAGACTATCTTGAAACTCTCTTGCCTACCTCTTCTTATCTATATATAGGATCTCTTATCGTATAGGTGGGGCCATCTTCTGACTGTCTCGTCAAACCAATCTGTAAAATTTTATCTTTACACTTGACATACTATAAATCTTCGGCTATTGGGGGATACTGATTGGTTTCCTGTACTTTTGATTGTGAGGTGTCACAATACTTAGGTGTGGGGGAGGGGTTCATGAGTTTACAAATGATAACATTGCCTAGAAGAAGTAAATCTTTGTAAAAATTTTGTATTGTTTTCATAATGCAGGTTATTACATCAACAGTGATTTTATCTTGAAGTGCTAAACTCCTATCATTTTGAAAACTCTATGCTATAAATTGTTGTATATGTCCTTAACAGACCACTCTGTTGGTTTATTTATTTTTATTTTTTTAATAGGTTGTTCATTGTAGGTTTGACATTACATTTTTGTTACAGGTTGTTCATTATAGGTTTGACATTACATGTTCTATGCAATTGGATTGAGTGAGCATGGTGGAAAACTCAACAACAATGGCACACTCTTAGCCTGCCTCAACTCCTATTCACTAGGTTTGTGGCCTCTGAGGAATCAATTTCCTAAACCACAAAGCTCCCAAGAGTTGGAGACCGTTGATTTAAACACCACCAATTTCCAATAGCAAACTATAACAGGGTTTTCAAAACTGAGTTTCAGAACATATCTAAAACTAAGGGATAATCCAAGGAGTGGATAAAAGAGGAGCTAATCAACCCTCTCATAGTCATCACCAAATTGATTACATGTGAAGGAAGATATTCCGTCTTTAAAGCCTGTCAATTTTGATTATTAGCACACTTTCAGTTCCATAAGCCATTGTAACTTTCCCTTTTAGTTCTTGAAGAGTCTAGAGAAGATGTCTTCCCAAGTGAGGAAGGATGTAACCAATCCCCATAACAACCTATTTCACCACGGCCTTATCAAACTACTTTTCTTAGCCGAGTTGGAAAAACAGGAGAAAGCGTGGGATGAGTTCATTTACCAATTTGCAAACCCTCATCTTCTCAATCAAGACTAGCAAGAAGACTCTTGATCTAGGGACTGTTACTCCACCCAAACCCTCATGCTCAAGCTATTCCTTATTGGAGAAACTTATTGATACCCCTGCAGCCTCATCAGGCAAAAATTCCAAGAAGAATATTGCTAATTCATGGAACAAGGACGTGCCATATCTTTGGTCTGGGGGGAGTTTCCTGAGCTAAAAATGCTAAGCATTGCCCGTTTGTATAAGCAAACCCATGAGAAGAGGAAGTAGGATTTCTGTCAAAATTTTATCATACTGTCTTTTTACAAAGTCTTGGGATATTATATCAGCAGTTGTTTGTATTGGTATGATAAATTATATACTGATGACATCATTGTGTTTTTTATAAGCTCCTGTGCATTTTTATGTTTATACTATAGAAGACTGCTTATACTTAACTACTCTTTATGACAAATACAAAGTGATTACAACTGCTAAATACTTATTGTCATTTGTATTCCAAGCTTATAAAAAGAGGATCAATTGTTTGAATTGTTACATATTGATGATAGGCAATACCAATTCTCATGTTCACCATACCTACCAGTACAAACCAAGCCTTTTGTTAGTATCTGTCAGTTATGTCAATCACCAGTGATCAAATTTACTCTTTCATGTGATTGATAGGATTATTAGGTCAAATTGTTATTTTTTCAAGATAAAATTCTCAAATACAATTTGACATATCTTGGTTGTAAAATTGTCATTGGTGTGTCTAGGTGTCATTACTACTCCCTCCACTCATCCAAGGTCATAAATTCTCATCGTGGTCATGTCATCATTCCTTGTCATAAATTTTCAAATGATTGTTTTCGTCAAAGTTCTACTTAAAAATTGGTTTTTGAATTAAGGAAGATGAATTTGACAAAAGTGAAAGAGGTTTTTGTCAATAATATACCAAGAAACAAAAACCTCCTTCATTGTTTTCACAGGTGTTATTGTTTGAGAGAAATCCCCCAAATACAATCACTATAGGAGGGTTTCTGCACATTTGGACAACTTGACTCGAAGTCAGTTTTTTAAAGGTTTGGAGAAGGCATTTGCAGTGCTTGATGGTTCTATTGTGTAGAATACATCATAAAATTTCCACCCATACCACGTTCAGCCCAAAAATACTCTATGAAGGCCTCCAAAATCCCTATCAAAGACCATGTTGTGCTTCTACAAGTTTTGAGTAACCAACTTCAAGCTGGGATTGTGAGCAAATGGTAAAGTAATTTTGAAACCTGGAGGAGGTTTTTGTTCATAACATACCAAAATAAAATAAACTCTCTCAAGTTTTGAATATACTTTATGGTTTTGGATATATTCTATAATCTTAGAGGCCTATGCTTTCAGAAAATAAAACACTTTGTCTTTTTCCTGTTATAGTCATATTTTCTTTTTGTGATTTCCTAACAACACGGAATGAATTTTTGGAAAAAAAGAGAGGTTTTTATCAAGGAAATATTAAAACACAGTAACCTCTCTCATTTTATAAATATATGTTATGATTTTGGATATATTCAATTCTCTTAGAGGCCTAGTTTTTCAGGAAATAAAACACTTTGTTTTTCCTGTTTTAGTCATGTTTTCTTGGCGTGTTTTCCTAACAACTGAAAGTGAATTTTTGAAAACCAAGAGAGGTTTTTGTCAAAAACGTATTCAAAAACAAAAACCTCTCTCAGTTGTTACACATGTTTTACCGTCTTGTAGTTATAGGTGTCACTCTGATACCTGTTTTTCACAATTTCGTCAGGCCGGAATTGTTGTGCTTATGGGAAGTCACTTTTGGAACTAATTTTGCAGAGGTAAAATTGTTGTTTTGAATGGTTTAAAGGATCAAGGGTATAATATACATCTCAAGGCTTCCTCACATCTCATCAGCAGCCTCCAAAATCTCCAAACCCTCCAGTTCAAACTTAGAGAGCATGAAACACTGAGTTGTCATTTACGCCATGATAACGTTGTCCTACAAGCCAAGATGAATTCTCTACAGCGTTAGGTTGATGATATTAACTACCACCAATAATAGTCTCTGGATGCAATTGAAACACCATGAAAATCCTAAGTCAAAATTCCCCAGGCAAGAGGGAGAAGCTTATAAAGCTAATCCACCCCCTCCTTCACAAGTTTAGTCATGAAGGGCAATTTCTTTTTGTTTGCAGTGGGACCTGCAAAATATTAGGTGTGGGGGTAATGTTGGGCCCGACATATGATCAATTCTATGACAGTTATTATACACTTTTTCTGAATGTATATATGTGTTTTTCATCTTTTGAAAGAGCCTTTTGAAGAATTTCATGATAAAATGGTATGATCAGCACAAGGTACGTATAATCCATGTTTAATGATTGTATTGGATATCATTCATCATGTTTTATGATTTCCAAGAGCTAATTCATGTTTTTTGATGTTACAGGGAGAAAATGCACTACATTTATGCTTCCAACACTCATTCCAGTACTTCATCTGGCACTATTATAGGCAGCAAATTTAAACATTAATTTTTGGGAGGATGAAGTGGAATCTGGAAAATCCGACACATGGGTTTTGTGTACAGTATGCCCAGTTAGTTCGTTTGTGGGCCATTCCCTGAAATTGTGAATGGATTAAGAGTAGTTCATGGTTCTCAATTCGACATCCGGCACTCCGTCCAGCACCTCTTCCTGCACAAAAACGTAGGGTGACTTGGCGGTTATGGTATTGGTGGCCAGTGATGGGAAAATCGAAAACATGGGTTTTGTTCGTGCTTATCCCCTCTAGATACTGAACTCTTGACAACTCGATTTTGGGTTGTTATGGTGAGTGATTATTGGGTAGCTTTGTTTCGGCAGTTAGGGCACCATTAGTGAAATTTTCTAATTTTAGAAGTGGTTCAAACCTCTTGTGGTCGACCACTTAGCCTGTAAACATTATAAATACCATCGAGGTGGTCAGACATAATCTAAGCATCATATACATCAGTGTGATAGCTAGAAATACGTTTTTACTCTGTTTTGATATTTTACATTGCCAGAATTATGCAAGAATTGTGTTTCTGGGTTTTAATGGTGGATTCCTTTTGTTGAGCTCGTGGTGTGCTTTTTGGGAGTGACCACGACTTGCTAGGGGGCCCACCAGCAGTCTGGTAACTCTTCCATGTGTTGTTTGTACATTTCATATCTTAGACATCTCTCTTTTTCATTTCTTGTACATGTATTGCTATCTTTCTTCTGTTATATAATTTGTTGTTGTAGCTTAATGATTTGGTTCTTTTGAAGGTTAGTATAAAGGTGTGTGTTAATATGCACTGATTTGATAGATAGAGACGAATTTGCAAATTCATCTACTAACCCCATGTGCAAGTACATATTAGATTACATTTTATTCATGCTTTTGAAATTTGATTTAAAATAAGAATTAAAACAGAGTAGAACAGATTTTTAGTTTATGTTTTCTTTAACCAAGGCTTCGGTGGATGGATAGGGTTAGTTTTAGTTTTTATTGCCTATTCAATTCTTAATTAAATTTTGCTTAATTAGTTGTTGATTAATGTATTCATTGGTTTACTTTGTCATGCTTTAATTTGTGTTTTAAGCATTTTCCTTATTACATTTTGAATTGTTAAGATAGAGCTAGTTTAGTTTATGTTATGTAATTTCTTGCTTAGATTTAGATTGCAATTTCAAGTTGTAGTTAATGACTGAATTCAGTATAGTCTAAGTTTTCTTATATTAGTACAGAATGCATTTGAATTTCATAGATTAGAAAGCAGTTTCTTGTTTTCATAGAAGAGATAGTTTCTTGCTTTTATAGTTTAGAAAATAGTCTTATTTGTTGTTGTAGGATAGATAGACTTTGCTTTGATAGATTAGATAGTAGTTTGCTTATCATAGATTAAGAATTAGTTGTTAATATTTATTGCTTTCAATAGAATAGATTTCCTTTCAAGCATTGCATTGAGCATTTAGATTTCCTTTCACACATTAGAAATAGTTTTGCATTAGGCATGTATTCCACTTGCCTCTTAGGCTAAATAGTTGTTCAATGAGAAGTTTGCTTACAGTAGTTAGTTTCCTTTGCTTACTTGTCTTTTGTTTTCGTAGGTTAGTTAGGTGCCTTTGCTTACTTGTCTTTTGCTTTAGTAGGTTAGTTAGGTGTCTTTTCTTACTTGTCTATTTGCTTTAATAGGTTAGATTGGTGTTTTTTCTTACTTGCTTATTTATTTGCTTTTTCTTATTGTTTGCTTTACATAGTGTTTTCATTTTCTTTCTTAGGAACTATCCATCGACCCTTGGCCCAAAAGAATACTTAGGTTATCTAGTTTCCAATTGCTTAATAGGGTTTTCCCATTAGATAGTTTTACTTGAATAGATTAGCCTTAGATAGCTACCTTCCTTAGTTAGACTATACTCCTACCAGCCTTTTACCTTTGGCATATATTTTGCTACAACTCTAAGTTTACTTACCCCGGGTTGACAATTTAATTGAGGGTTTTTTAGTGTGTTTTTAGTGCATATATAAAACCCATCAAGTTTCACCCAACCTAAGTTGGCCTTTCTGTAGTTTGTCTCTTGACCTCATGAGTTGGCCACCCCGAGAGTCCAGTGAAGTCCTGATTCAAAATCGACGAAGTTCTCTGCCTGATCATCGAGAACCTCATGTATTTACCCGACGATTCGTCTAAGGCCTCAAGGTAGTGAGTTATACACTCCTATTGTACTCCTACCTGAGTTTTGAAGATCTTGAAGTTGTTGCTCGATCTTTGAAGGCCTCATCTCCAGCGATCAGGCGTCACTAGCTTCTCGAAGATGGATACTCTACTTGTATATCTTCGACTGATTTTGAGATGTAGATCTGTTGTGTATTGCTAGTGGATACACTTTATATAGTTATATGACATGGATTGTAATGTCCCCACTTTGGGACATCATCACAGTGCAAAGACTTATGATGACCAGAGTAGCCAGATGGATGTTATAGTGAGTACAGGGGTATTTGAGAGGCTTTGTGGGGTCAATTTGGCATTGATCATCATATTCCATCATTATGAGTCATTCTGCACAGGTTGGCTTTGGTTTCGTTCCATTCCGACGATTTCCATGATTTTGACTATTTTGAGCTATAAGTTAATTAAAATCACTAAAGAGGTCATTTTGGGTACATTACTTGGAGGAACCTCTCAGTGTAATAGATCATTGGAATCGGGAGGAGAAACACTACAGGATGGGATGCCTAGAAGTGACTTTCAGTGGCTAGGGAAGCCACAAGGAGGGATAATGAGATTTTCAGAGGTAAAAAGGTTAATTAATTAATTAAAGTGATTTAATTAATTAATTAAATATTAATAAAATGAAAGTCACTTTGGAGGGACAAGGTGAGAAAAAAGTATAAAGGAAAGGCAAGGGCCTCTTCTCATTATTCATGTATGATCTTATTTTGATTTCTGGCTTCTAGCTAGTGAGCCCAATATTGAGGGTTTTGAGGGTTTTGACATAACAAACCCTAGAGGACGATTCGGTGGTGAAAGATTCCACCTATCTTGTCCCAAGATTGGTCTCAGAGATGCAATACTCTCCCACACCATTATAGTTCCAGAGCTACTCAGTTGCAGGAGGATTCTACATCAGTTTCATGTGCAGATAGAGAGAGGGCGCACCAGTTGAGGGATTCCAGCAAGAGGGGCGCACCATCTTTGGAGAGAGATTCGTTGTAGGAGATTGGCAGGGCCGTTGAGGATTCTATCACTTGGGTTTTCATTGCAGGGCCTTGGACATCAGATCTAGTGCTTTCTGAGACAGTTTTATGGCTCAGATTATTTCTTGAGCAGTGGGGCAAATTGAAGAGAAGAAGGGCATTTTTTAGATCCAGATCTAGTCCGTTTGGAGGGGTTACACTTCAGATTTGACCCTCAGACTTTACCTAGTGACTTGCAGTGTCCCGATCTATATTTCTAGAGAGTTTCAGAGCATTTGGAGGCCTCCTTCAGCAGGGCCGAATTATCTAGGGTTTCAGTCATCCAATGGGGCGCACCATTCAGTGGGGGATTTCAGATCTACAGAGATTGAGAGGGATCTTGGAGATTCGGTCACCTGGGTTGTTCTTACCATCACGCGATCTATCAGTTGGCATATTTATTAGGGTGATTGGACACTTTTGGCAGCAGGGCCGAGTTATTGAGGGTTTCAGCCTTCTATTGGAGCGTGGCATTCTTTCGCTGGAGAGTTTGGCATTCAGATCTGCTTGTATTGATCTTCATTTCTTATTCAGCCTTTGGAGGCATCTTTTGTATTATCGGGAGCATTTTGTAGCAGCTCTTATCTATTTTCTATCTTCTTGGCCATCTGTTGTGCATTCCAGATCGACATCTTCATTGTAGCAGGTTTCTCTATTTTTATGAATAAAGAAGAATTTAGATGTTTTGGCTTGTCTATCTTATTGCATATGGTTGAGGTATGTTCCATGGTTATCTATTTCTGTTATTTGTTGCATACACACATATAAACACATCTAAAAGGTAGATCGGCAAAGTGTTTGACGAAATACCTCACTCAGAAAAAGTTTTAAAAAGACACCAAAACAGTGATGATCCTTGCATAATGGCTTGGGATCATTACATGGATATACAGTTTATTTGATTGGAAGCCATTATTTATTTCATCCCGAGCATGGGTATGCCCGCCTCGGAGAGATAATTGTTGTTTTGCATATGGGACCTCCCGAACTCTGGTCCCAGGCTCACTCGATTTCGTACATTGGTGAAGATATTGCAATGTATTTCTGTAATCAGTTTCTCTTCTGATCTCACACATTAGGGGGCATATGTTATAGCCCTAAAATGCCTTACTCATGCATACATAGCCTAGGCCCTCTTACTTGCATATTTTTCCAAAGCACTGCTGAGAAGCTCTTATTAAAAAAACATTTTTTGGAAGATGTATGCACCCTACACCATTACATCCCACATACATATGCTTGATTCACCACTACAACTCCCATATCTACGCAGGTTGCACCATTACAGCCTGCGTATGCTTGCAAAATTTACAAGGAATTCGTTGAAATTCATGGGCTATTGGAGGTTTCCCAACTAATCCACCTACTATATCCCGTCACCCAACCGAATAACCATCCTTTTGGCATATAAAAGGAGGTTTTGGGGTCTCATTTCACATCCAAGCATAAGAACAGTGAAACTCTGCCCAATTTCACTTCCCCTCATTGCCCAAGATATTTCTACCTTTTGTGAGACATTGCCTCAGCATACCCTCATCAGCCCCTTCGTCCTCCATTCATCCCATTCCCTTCCATGGAGGTGATCAGAAGGTTGAGAGAAGAAGTTCATTCAAGGTGCACTTGGATCATGGTAAAGAGGAGCCCGAACCAGGTTTTTGGAATGGTGGCCAACTCAGATTGTAAGGTATAATCTTTGTATTATGAATAAAACAATCACATTTTCCTGTCCCAAATGATGGTGTTTTAAGTATTTTTATTGATTTATACTTGACATTTTAAATCTAACCCTAACTTATGGATAGAATATCATCCTTGTAGTTCTTTGTTTGCTTATATTTGGATGCATTTGAGCCTTGTGAGGAGATGTGCAGTCAATGGAACTTCCAAGCTTGAGGAGATCATCACCAGACATGAGATCAAAGGTATAGTTACCCGATCTCTTCTCCATTTTCTTTCTTTACATTATTTTTTGTATGTTTGGGGTAGTATAGAGAATTCATTAGATTTTAGATGGTTATTCACCATGTCTACATATTGAACCCTAGTGTAGTTAAAGGGGGGTTTTTCCCTCTAGCAGAACTAGTGACCATACTCGGGAACCCCCTAGGATTTTTTAGGGTATTTTGGGTTGTTTGATTGGTTTGTTTTCCTTTCAAGTTTATTTCAAGTTTTCTAAGTCTGTCAAGGGACTATGATAACCTCCAAGGTTCTTACCAGTTGTCCCTGTAAGACTGCATGTTCTTTTCTTTTTTTAAAGAGATACAAATGTGTACGTGCCCTGTAGTGAGTCATCATGTGTATGTACATGTTGTGCTCAGTAAATAGCCTGCGTACATACTCAGGCTGCTGAAGCAACAACCCACGACTCTGTTTCAGGAAAGTTTGCCTCTATCCTGATTGAAGTTCACACTTCTCAGGGATTTCTTGGATCAGTCCAGAGTCTCTGTTAACAGCCATATCCTGGGTATAAGTTTCAGTTGACTTGTTTTTTCTGAGTCTTCTTGTGTTTACCGTTTAAAAAGGTTTTAAGCAAGTTGTTGAGTTGTAGATCTACCTTCTTGGTTTCTTTATTGAAGCCCTGTGATCCATGATGGGCTAAAGGTATTTTCTAGTCTTGATTTAGTTTTCTTTTTATCCTTTTTACTTGCTTTGAAAAAAGAAAAAGATTTATTTCAGTTTTTCTATTTAAAGCATTTCAAAAAACAAAAAAAATCAGTTTGGTAATGTAGTTAGAGTTGGTTATTTGCAAAAAGGAAAAAGAGATTGTTTTTCAAATTCTTTCTTGATTTATTGAAACATAAGTAGCTTGTAGTCAAGCGAAAGTAGTTTTAGGTTTTCTTTATAAGATATTGAAAATTTATTTAAGAAAAGTTGAGGAACAAAGAGTTAGTTATAAAGCTTTGTTTTTCAATTTGAAGTAATTTTTCTTTCAAGTGATCTAATTTTATCCTCTTTTCCATCTCTTTATAACATCATTAGTTTCACCACCATACCTTATGAGTAAATCAAGCCTTTAAAAAGAATTCTTAATCTAAAATACACTAGACTTTTTTTTTGTAGGGTCAACCAACTAGTTTAGGGTTTAGGGCCTTGAATTAGGTTGGAGAGGAAACTCTTCAAGGTCGTTAAATAAAACATTGGAGTCTGAGTTAGGGAGTGTTTAATTCCAATGTTGTAAAAATTATCCGGGACCCCCCTCTAACACAGGGGCTAAACACGAGGTCGCATGAGGAAAGGCAGCGGATATAACCCCTCCAAAGCTGGATTGAATGTAGTGGACTAATGTTGGCTCCATGTTTCTCTCAAATGAACCTTTGAAGCATGCCTTATACGCAAGCCTTGTAGCATTACTTGTCTCTGCAACATGACAGCTTGACCCATGGAGCAATTTTCCCCGAGTATCTGTTTCCTACACATGTCTCCTTGCTCTGAGCATTAGTATGTTCCTTGAGCTTGGAACTAGTATGCTTTCTTGTGATGCTCATTCCTCCTTTGTAACGTAGCATTATTTTATTCTTTTTCAAGCTCTTAAAAATTGAAAAATATATAAAAAACAAATATTCCAAAAAGAGGGGACAAGCAATATGTATTCTTTTTTCAGCAACACAAAGAGTCGCCCTTGGACAAAGCACATCCTTTAGTTTGTTCATCAAGAATTGGGATCTATTATGACCTTAGGAAGTTGTTCTCGTAACATAGATTTGTGTCCTCCTCCATTTGGTTACTCTTCCAAGCACATGGAGATTTTGTGTTGCCTCCTGCATCGTGAACTCATGTCAATGTCATGCTGCATGAGTCTGATCATCTTTTGTGATTTTTTCCAAGGGAAGTTTCACCCAACCTAAGTCAGCCTTTCTGCAATTTGTCTCTTGACCTCATGAGTCGGCCATCCCGAGAGTCCAGTTAAGTCCTGATTCAAAATTGATGAAGTTATCTGCCTGATCATTGAGATCCTCATGTGTTTCCTCGACGAGTCGTCGAAGACCTGAGGGTAGTGAGTTATACACTCCTATTGTATTCCTACCTAAGTTTTGAATATATTGAAGTTGTTTCTCGAGCTCTGAAGGCCTCATCTCTAGCCATCAGGAATCACTAGCTTCTCAAAGATGGATACTCTACTTGCATATCTTCGACTAATTTTGGGATGTAGATCCATTGTGTATTGCTCGCAGCTACACTTTATATAGTTATATGACATGGATATGCTATGTATTTGATTGGCATCCATAATTTAGTTCATCCTGAGCATGGGTATGCCCGCCTCAGAGAGACAATTGTTGTTTCGCAGATGGCACCTCCTAAACTCTAGTCCAGGGCTCACTCTATTTCATACATTGGTGAAGATATTGTAATGTATTTCTGCCATCAGTTGCTCTTCTGACCTCACACATTAGGGGGCATATGTTATATCCCTAAAATTCCCTACTCATGCATACATGGCCTTGGCCCTCTTACTTTCATATTTTTCTAAAGCATTGTTGATAAGCTCTTCCTACAAAACCATTTTTTGGAAGATGTACATGCACTGCACCATTAAAAATCACGTACATACGCTTTTTGCACCACTACATCTCACATGCATACGCATGTTACACCATTACAACCTATGTATGCTTGCAAAAGTTGCAAGGAATTCATTGAAATTGATGGGCTATTGGAGGTTTCTAAACTAATCCATTTGTTATAGCCCATCACCCAAATAGATAATTATCCTTTTGGAATATAAAAGGAGGTGTTGGGGTATCGTTTCACATCCAAGAATAAAAGCAGTGAAACTCTGCCCAATTTCACTTCCCTCCTTGCCCAAGATATTGTTGCCTTTTGTGAGATATTGCCTCAGCATACCCGCATCAGCCCCTTCTTCCTCCATTCAGCCCATTCCCTTCCATAGAGGTGATCAGAAGGTTGAGAGAAGAATTTCATTCAAGGTGAACTTGGATCATGGTAAAGAATATCCCCGACCAGGTTCGCGGAATGGTGGCCGACTCATATTGTAAGGTATAATCTTTGTATTATGAATAAAAGAATCACATTTTCCTATCCCAAATGATGGTGTTTTGAGTATTTTTATTGATTTATACTTGACATTTTACATCTAACCCTAACTTATGGATAGAATAGCATGCTTGTAGTTCTTTTTTTTCCTATATTTGGATGCAGGTCAGCCTTGGGAGGAGATGTGCAGTCAGTGGAACTTCCAAGCTTGAGGAGATCATCACTAGACGTGGGATCAAAGGTATAGTTACCTGATCTCTTCTCTATTTTCTTTCTTTACATTAGTTTTGGTATGTTTGGGGTAGTATAAATAATTGATTAGATTTTATATGGTTATTTTCTATGTCTACATATTGAACCCTGGTGTAGTTAAAGGGGGGGGTTTCCCACTAGCACAAGCCAAAAATTCTGCCACAAACCTTTGAACATCAGTTTTAAGGCCATAAAAAAAAAAACCTTCTTGACCCTATGGTAGGTTTTCAAAAATCCTGAGTGCTCTCCTACCAGAGAGGTGTGAAATTCCAATAGTACCTTGTGTTTGAGTTGGGATTTATTACATAAATATAATCCATATTTGTACCATAGTGGATCATTTTTCCATGTAAATGTATCTGATGCACTGGAATCCTGCTGCAACCTTTGAATGAGATTCCACACATTTTCATCATTCTTCAATTCATCCCTCACTTCTATTATCCAATTAGGTTGGATGATCGAGATAACACATAGAAAGGCCTCAACATCCTCATCCTTTCTTGAGAGTGCATCTTCCATAACATTTTTCTTCCCTTTTTTACAAATGATTTCAAAATCATAACCCAACATCTTGGTCACCCACTTTTGTTGTTCTTCTGAAGATAGTCTTTGTTCCAAGAAGTATTTAAAACTATCATGATCTGTTTTGACCTTGAAGTGCCTACCTATTAGGTAAGGGCGCCATTTATTCAATTCATGTAGTATTTCCATCTTTTCCCTTGATTGGTCGACCCTCAAAAGATAGGGGCCTTCCTTCTTGGATTATAACAACACCAATGCCATTTCTCGAGGCATCACATTCCACAATAAAGGTTTTTCTGAAGTCTGGTCTGGTCAAGACAGGAGCTTTGCACATCGCCTCTTTAAGTTATTCAAAAGATTGAGTTTCCTCTAGAGTCCATGAAAATGCATCCTTCTTAGTTAATTTCGTTAAAGGTGCTTCTATTCTTCCATATTTTCGAACAAGCTTGTGGTAGTAACCTGTCAAACCCAAAAATACTCAAGATTCTTCAATGTTTTGGGAGTCATCTAGTCCATCAAGGAATTAATCTTGTTAGGGTCTACCTTAACATCTTAATGAGATACAATATGACCCAAATACTCTACCTCCTTCACCCCAAAGAAACATTTGTATGGTTTGGCATATATTTGTTTATCCTTTAGTAGTTGTAGCACGTTGTCAACATGTCGCACATGATCTTCCCAAGACTTGTTATAGATTAGTATATCATTAAAAAATACTAACACAAATTTTCGAAGGAAGGGCTTGAAAATGGAATTCATCAACCCTTGAAATGTGGAAGGTGCGTTCATGATCCAGGTGGCTATCAGTGGCCACCCATTTTTTCCAACTCGCTCAAAACAGTTTTCTGCCAATTTTGGCAATTTACTATTTTTAGCAGTTTTTAAATTCTATGGCCATTTTGAGGGCCTAAATGAAGGTTTTTTGGGATTAATATTATCAATTATGGCCAAAGGCTCTTATTGAGCCCCTAAAATGAATATCCTCGATGATACCTTTCCAACGGGCTATCGTGCGCCTAAAACGGAGATCGTATGCAAAAGTTATGACCCCGGGAAGTTGATGTACTAACTTACCCAAACGGGGCCCACATGACTTTTGGCGCTTCATCTCCTAGGGTTAGGTTTTTGGATGTCTAGGTTTTTTGACATTCCTTTTTATTGTAAAAATTCCTTCATAGCCTCATTGTAATCATCTTCTTGCTAATGAGCCCAGTCGTCACATCTCTTCTAAGAGATAAGCTGCCACCATTCCAGCAAGCTTGTTTTCTGCTGCATTTTGCAGTTTCAACTTATTTCCTTATTGAATAGAAAATCAGTTTTACTGTATCTCTATTATTCTATGTTAAGCATATTTTAATAATCTGTATTCATTTCCTTATGCTCATAAAATCTGGATCAGTGGTATAAGAGCAGTCTGCTCCTTGTTATCTTAATGCATGTCCCCAACGAGGTCAGGGTGCAAAGAATTAGGTCTTGAGCTTGTTTCTCTTGAGGAAAAGATATCTTTGCACGCCCAAGTGACCTCTCATGGTAGGAGAAAAGAAATATGATGGGATAGGATATCCTTTCAAAATGTTGCTTGAGGAAGCCCTCACGCAACAGAGGAATGATATGATGGATAGTTTCATGCAAATCATTCGGAGGATACCAATAGGCGACGCATCTTCCTTGAGCGGAGGCGCCGCACCCTTAAAGGTATAAATAAACTTTGATATTCCTATATTTCAAGGTCAGATAGACGCAGATGTTGTAGACAAGTGGTTGAATCTACTAGAAGGGTATTTTTCTATACATAACTTATCGAATAGAGAAAATATTACTTTTGCACTCATCAAAGTCATTCCCCATGTCAAAGATTGGTGGGGAAAAAAATTTGAGCAAAAATAAACAGAGGAACCCTCATTATTTACAGTCGTGGCCACCTGGGAATACTTGAGGGATTCTATTAAGGAACAATACTACCCTATCGGAATTTATGTCGACTTGTATACCAAATGGACCACACTATGGCAAGAAAGAGACCAAGTAGTGCCAGAGTTCACAAATATCTTCCATACCTTGTGCACCAATATGGGTATCAAATATTCAGAGCAACTTCTGGTGCTTGAGTTTCATAGTGCTCTGAATAGATACATCCATAATGAAATGGAATTTATGGACATCTCGTCCTTGGGCGTGCCCTACTGATATGCCCTCAAAATCGAGAAGAAGATCAAACAAAATACGCGACAATTTGGGCCTGGGAACCCCTCACAGCAAAAGCCAAGAAGGGGTGGCCCCAACCCATAGAACAAAGGACAGAGAAAATATGGACAGTATCAGGACAACCAGTCCAAGCCACAAGTAAAGAAGGACACCGGAAATACAAAGAAAGATACTGGGAAGTGGTGCGACTTCCATAAGAGCCCTTGGCATAACACTGCCAATTGCCGCCCAAAGTAGTCGTTGGTGGCCGAAGTGAAATCCTCTGAATCAGATGAGGGTTCTAACTCTAATTAAGAACGAGAAAGGGGAAGGCAGATCATTGATGTGGAACCTAGTGCCAATGTTGCTACCACCAAGCTCCAGCTTGGTGAACCAGATCAGCTAGAAGAAGGCGAGCGCCTCTTCCATTCACAGATGTGGGTAAAAGGCACCTTGTTGCACTTCATCATTGATAGCAGTAGTCAGAATCACCTCAACCCTTTTCCTTTCACCCCAAAGGAAATTCAACCAAGGTAAATTAAGGTAGGGATTTGAGGATGAAAAGGGGTGGTACAAACCTTTTCATTCTTCCCAAAATAAAAGAAAAGGGATCCATGCCCAATGAAAAAATAAAGGAGTATGTGATAAAAGGTGGAGGTAAGAGCAAGGAAGGTAGAGTATTTCTTCCCCACCCTCCACCTTCTACCCAACTATAAGACTTCATGTGGATTGAAGGGAGCACTTGACACCTTGTGGTTAATAATAACCTACCATGTGGAAAGGAGAAACATAATCAAAGGAATAAGGGGGGAAACATGGAAGATTTCATATCCAACAAGACACTACCACATGGAAAATAGAAAAAGGCCCAAAGGGTCTTTACATGCACAATTAAATATTGATTGTCCATAAACAGGCCTAAGTAGATTATTTGGGTCCTTATCATTTTAAGAGATTAGATATAGGTGGATGATATCTACATGGGAAACAATGATTCATGAGAATTTTGTAACAAATTTTGGGTCTCTTGGCCTTCCACAAGGAAAACAAATCAAGGAGGGAAGTGTTCAGAAAATAGGGTGTATTTTCCACATACGTCAAACAACCTAAGAAACTGCTCACATAAAAATAGTGAAGATCAGTACACTAGTGTATCACATGGTTAAAACCCTCAAAGAGAGAAACAATCCATGGCCCCAACCAACATGGCCACTCCAGGCAATATATTAATGCAAAATAAAATATATATATATATATATATAAGAGTTTCTCACAATTGATCATCAACAATTGACCCTCCATTCTCTTTAAATATAGATCATGGGCCAATCAAGTGTTAAGCCATGGATCAATATAGCCATTAGTACCAAGGCGAATATGAACCGTCAGATCACTTTTTGTCTAGAACATATTATGATCATCAAATTACATAACTACAAATGCATGATAATGAAATACAATAAAAAAACACACTTAACCTAAATAAACACTAGAAAAAATTGATTTTAACCAACTCTTAAGTGTATAAATATCCTAACATCTCCCCTTCAGAAACAATCGGGATAGTATTGAAGGATTTATAAAGCTGACAAAATAAGATAAGGAAGGAGGCATTAGAGTTTATCCCCCCTTAAAGACAAATTCCTAAACTCTTAACATATATTGAAGTTTGGAAAGATTTTCTTCTAAAATAAACTTAGTGAAAATGTATGCAACTTGGTCATTTGTAGGGAAAAAGAGCACTTTGAGAATGAAATATTGAATAATATTTTTTATGAAGTGCATGTGTAGCTCAATGTGTTTGTTGCATTTGTAACATCCCCAACCACCCAACAGGTTGGGCAGCGCCACAGAGGAAACAACTTTATGCTCTGATACCATTTTGTAATGTCCCCATCCACCCAACAGGTCGGGCAACGCCACAAAGGAAACCACTTTCTTCTCTAATACCATTTTGTAACGTCCCCATCCACCCAACAGGCTGGAAAATGCCACAAAATAACTTTGCGGAAATAGCTACATATAATACTCAACAAGAATAAATAGAGATAACAGCTTATATTCATATATATTCACATACATATCTATCTAATGCAATTTAAACAGTTATAGCATTATGTTCAGGCACCTATTCATGCGGAAACAACATTAAGCATACATGCAATATATACAGACAATTCTAATAACATTATAACACATGTACAAGATATACATCGTACAGAGAACAAATGTTTGGTACTTATCTTTTAATATATGACCACCAACTGTGTGCAGACATTCCACAAACCTCCCAGCCTTATACCACACTACTCATCACACTCAGCGATGGGTCACCCCTGAGCTGGGACTAAACTCCACCTAGGGAAAAGGAATACTAGACCTAGGTTGAGGCTATGGGAACTACATTGTGCAAATGGAAGGATTCTCTTCCAAGGACCCTACTTATGCCCACTGCTCACGGTCTCTCATTCCCCACATTCCTGTCCCACCCCGGGAATATGCACCTTCACTGTTCCAGAGTCCATCGGCTGCTCCACTTCCCTTCCAGGTTTTCAACAACAGGTCGGATCATGAATTCTTAGAGCTCTGTAGCTAGTGTAGGACTCCCTTCATAAGAGATCACTTCCCCAACAAACTGTATCACCTAGAGAGAGTTTCTCACAGGCCTACAAACCTACTTCTTCAACCACATGCCGGACAACCCACCTCTTCAATCCACAACAACCAAAATCGGGTAAGGAAAAAGGGATGACTCAACAAATTACAAAGGTTCTCTAACCGGAAATGACTCTGGTTGCGTGTTTTTTCAGTTCATGTGTGAACTGCCCGAGAGATGGGTGGAATGTTGAGGGTGAACTCGTGGGAAGCTAAATGGCCAAACTGGTCAGAATGATGAGAGCGAGGAAGAAGAAATGGTGAGAATGGTGAGTCTGTAGAATCGTAAGAGAGTCGTCTGATGGGAGAGAACTCCTCAGGAAGGTGGCCAGAATGGTTCATGAACCCCAACAATGGTTGTACTTACCACATAAATATGCATACATCTTGGGTGATACTTGGCTCTCCAAGAGTACACTCCTCTCCACTTGGATTTTTTTCCTCTCCCCAAAGGAACTTAGGATAACTGGATTTATTTCCCAACTTTAGTATTTATCAAGAATACATTATAATATTCCCTTGGGAAAAGCCCTCAATATTATCCCCTCTTTCCTATCCTCTCAGCCCCATCCCTTTCCCTACCTATTGGAGCTTAGTCCCCCATAACACTTTCTTCATGGTCAGTATACACGCAACGATATATTTTATTAATAATTTGCATAATTACATATACAAAAATCAGGCCCACTGGACATAGCATCTAGGCTCTCCGGCCTAATAAACACATAAGCCTACAACTTATAATTTACTTGGCTCACCAGCCTACAAACATCATTATGTTTCACAGGGGCTTGGCCTTGGGGTATTACAATCCCTTCCCCTTATTTTTGCACTGTCCTTAGTGCAACTCATTTACATAATATCAACAAGATTTTCAAAATCTTCAAAAATATGTGGGTATTCTTCCCACATATATTCTTCGTGCTCCCATGTTGTGTCCTAGGGATTGTACCAGGTCCATTGGACCTTTACAAGCCCTATGGATCGGTTCCGGAGCTATTTGATTTTCCTATCCAGAACGCGTACCGAATGCACTTGAAAAGCGCTTTCTTGCTCCACCTAAATCACATTCTAATCAATAACATGATTAGCATCAAGTATATATTTCTTAATCAAAGACACATGAAATACATTATGTATAGACATAGATGCAGGCAATGCAATCATGTAAGCTATTGGACCAATCCTCTCAAGGATTTCAAACATCTCAAGGATTTCAAATAGCCCACAATATCTAGCTGCCAACTTGGAACAGTTTCCCAACTTCAAGGAACTTTTGTTGGCTTTCACCTTCAAGAAAACATGATCACCCACTTTAAATTCCTTGTGATTTTTGTTCTTATTAGCATAGTTTTTCTGCATGTCTTGGGAAGCATTCAAATTTTGTTTAATATTCTACATTTTCTCTTCCATTTCCTTGAGCAGCGTTGTCCCAATTATTTCTCTATCAGTTGGGTTGTCCCAGCTTATTGGGGTGTTGCACTTTCTTCCATTAAGTGCCTCAAACATGCTCATCTTCAGTGATGATTGATACCCATTATTGTAGGAAAATTCTACCAAGTGTAGATAATCTTCACATTTAGATGGTTTTTCCATCACATACATCCTTAGCATATCCTTTATCACTTGGTTCACCCTTTATGTTTTCCCATCAGACTCAGGATGATAGGCTGTGATGAAGTTCAGATTTGTTTTGAACCCTTTGAATAATCCTCTCCAAAACTTTGAGGTAAAATTTGGCTACTTCCCGAATATAAATATCAACAACATTGGTTTCCTTGTGAGTAACCTTCATAGGAATGAAATAGGAATATTTAGTAAGCTTGTCCACCACCACCATGATTGCATCATGTTGCTTTCTTATTCTGGGCAATCCTGTGATGAAATCCATTGTCACCACTTCTCATTTCCACTGAGGAATGGGTAATGGATGCAACAACCCAGCTGGGTGTCTATGCTCATCCTTCACCCTTTGACACTCCAAGCATTTAGCTATGTATTTAGCAATCTCCCTCTTCATGCCTGGCCAATAATATTGGCTCTTAACTGCTGAAACAAATTTCTGATATCCTGGATGTCCTACATAAGGCACATTATGCATCTCATTTAGAATCGAACTCCTCAATTCCGGAGAATTTGGTAGATAATTTTTTTTTTGTACAAGAGTATTCCATCAATTCTCAATTCATAATATTCATCTTTCTGCTACATTTTACCTTGTTGCAATTTAGTTACCAATTCTATGTACATCAAATCAACTTTTGTAGCCTCAAAAATCCTGCCTTTAAGATCCATCTGATACATGCTAATGGTTCTAGCATGCAATTCATGCACTCTCCTGTTGAGTGCATCATCAACTTTGTTCTCCTTTCCTTTGATGTGCTTGATATCAAAGTCATACTCACAGAGTATTTCCAACCATCTCTTCCTAGCATTCAAAGTAAGTTGATAAAAAAAATATTTTAGATCGTTATGGTCTATCCTTAGCTCAAACCTCTTTCCCATGAGGTGGTTCCTCCACTTCTTCAAAGCGTGCACTATGGCTGCCAACTCCAAATCATGAATGGCATAGATCCTTTCATGCTCTTTCAATTTTTTGGACTCGAAAAATATCACAAACCCATTCTGGCTAAGGACTCCACCAAGTCCTTCTTTGCACACATCTATGCAAACCACAATATATTCATTCGGATCTGCAATTTTCAGAATTGGAGCACTGGTTAACAACTACTTCAATTGTTGGAATCTCTTTTCACATTCTTTTGTCCATTGAAACTTTACCCCTTTTCTTTGCAAGGAAGAGATTGGGTGAGATATTCTTAAAAAATATGCAATGAACCTTCTATAGTAGCCAGTTATACCGATGAAGGATCTTACTTCTATCACATTCTTAGGTGTTGTCCACCCTTTAATGGCCTCAATCTTTTCAGGGTCCACTGCTATCCCTTCTTCGTATATGATATGCCCCAAATAGTGAATTTTTTTTTGGTAAAATGAGCACTTGCTCAATTTTTCATACAGCTGATGTTCTCTTAGCACTTGCAACACCATCCTCAAATGATTCTCATGCTCTTCTTCAGACTTGGAATATACAAGGATTTCATCCAAAAATACAATGACAAACTTGTCTAAATATTCCCGAAAACCACCATTCATTAAGCACATAAAAACAGCTGGTGCATTTGATAACCCAAATGGCACCACTGTGAACTCGTAATGATTGTACCTTGTCCTGAAGGGGGTCTTGTTGATGTCTTCCTCTTTAATCCTTATTTGATGATATCTTGACTTGAGATCAATCTTTGAGAATATCTTTGTGTCCTTTAATTGATCAAAGATATCATCAATCCTTCGTAAGGGATACTTGTTCTTCATAGTCACTTTGTTTAACTGTCTTAAATTGATGCACAATCTCAATGCCCCATATTTCTTCTTCATGAACAAGACTGGGGCACCCCAAGGTGATACACCTGGGCGTATATACCCCTTCTTTAAAATTTCTTCAAGCTGCATTTGAAATTTCTTCAGCTCTGGTGTACTCATTTTGTAAGGAGTCTTTGATATTGGAGCTTCTCCAGCATCAAATTTATAGAGAAATCATTATCTCTCATTGGGGGTAGTCCTGGTATTTCCTTGAACACGTCCTCAAAAATTTCCAGGACTGCATGATCCTCCAAATTTGGCACCTTATCCTTAGATGCTTCCTCCATATGGGCTACAAATATTTGACATCCCTTCCTGTAACACTTCTTCAGTTGCATTGCTGAGATTTCCCAAACGGTAACTTCCCCGGGAAATCCTTGGATTTTTCTCTGATTTCCTTCCTCATCCACGCAAGTGAATTCCTTGTTATGTAATTCTAATATGGCATGGTGTTGGCCCAACCAATCCATACCAATTAGGAAATCATATGATCCCAATAGCAAGATGTTCAAATCTTTCGTGGTACACATTCCATTCATGCCCACTAGACATGATTTAACCAATTCAACAACTTTCCTCTTGGATCATGTATCTAGTTGCACCAGCCAAGATTCCCCATGCTTTCTTCTTGGTAATTGAAATATTTTCACTACCTTAGGGTCTATATAGATATGACTAGCCACTGAATCAATTAAAATAGTAAATGCATGGTTATTGATCATATCTTCAACTTCAATCATGTGTGATTGAAACCCAACTTGCTTATTGTCCAGGGTTGCATAGATCCTTGGTACACTTTTGACCATGTCCTCCAATTTTTCTACTTGCTGGACATTGTGGAAAACTCTCACCTTGTCATTTTTGTGAGGACAATCTCTATACTTGTAGTCTCCTTTACAGCCCCAACATTGAATGGGTGCCTTCCTTGACGTTTTCCCTCCTACCTCATCCATTTTATGCTCTCTAAAATATGGTCGTCCTTGAGGATTGTTTCTGAAAAATTGAAGCTTGTTTCCCTTTTGAGTTTGTTCCTTCTTGAACTTCTTCTTATCCTCCCAAGCCTTCTGGAAAGTATGCTTTCCTTTTTTCTAATCATATAATCATTTTTCTCTCTTTATAGTTTCTTCTAGAGTTTGGGATCATCATATTGGATTTTATCACTGATGTAAGATGGCAGCCCACTTAGGTACCTATGAATCTTCATTGTTTCATACTTGATGAAGGATACATACTTCAATATATCAAAGAATCTCCTTACATATTCATCAATAGCCATGCTGCCCAGTTTAAGTTCAGAAAACTCTTTCATATTTTTGTCATAATACCTCTTGGTCGGGTATTTCTTCTCAAAATGCCTCTTGAATTCCTTCCAAGTCATGTTTTTCTCCCTGAGGTGTTGTACTTGCACCAGCTAATCCCATGACATGAATGCCTTTCCTTTAAGCTGGTAGATGGAAATTATTCCCTCTGCATGAGAAGAATGGTTATGCAATTGGAAGTACTTCCTCATGCCTAGCAGCCATGTCTCAGCATCTTCATCCTTCTTATTCTCTCCATCAAAAGTAAGAGGTTTGATCTTATTCATTTCTCCTTTCAACTCATCCACCCCCGACCTCCTATGTTTCCTGACAGGGGATGGACTTGAGATACTATGTGCTCTCCTATGGGAATGCTTTTGGAAGTGAAGATGATGTCTGCTACCACTCCTTGATCTTCCTTTCTTCTCATGGTTCATGTGCCTTCCAGATTTGTTGGAGCCACTCTCCTTATCCAACTTCTTTTCAATTATTTCCAATCTTTGAATTAACTTCATATTCAAGTCTTCTTGTTGTTCCTTGGCCTTCATAAGCCTCTCATTATCAGCCTTGTTTCTCTGGACATCTGTCTATAATTTTCTGAGGGTCTGAGCCAGATTTATGTCTTCCTTCCTTTCCCCTCCATGTCCATTGGAGTTGGTTCCTTCCCTATCCAACTGGACATTCAACCCTCTATTTTAATCTTCTTTACTGAAGGCTACCTAAGTATCATCCATCACTTTTGTACTCAGTGTTGATTTTGATCTGTCAGTCGTTAATTCTACAAAATAATGTGCATCCAACATAATCGTGTCAGGATAATTGTTCTTAATGATCACATGGAAACATGAGCCATTCTGATCCATTAATATATTAGAATTATATCTTCTGTTTTCCTAATAAATTGACTGTTTAGATCCAATTTATGGTTCAACATTTATCTTCTACTGTTCAATACCTTTCCAATGGTTGCTTCCATGCTCAATTTTGAAACCTGAGCAGGAATTTATGGTCACTTGAACAATTTGTCCATTTTTTGTTCTTTAAACAAAATTTTCGGCCACTAGCACCTTCCCTTCAACCTTTAATCTGTGTGTGACCATGGTTGTGACCAAATTCTAATAGTTGGGCACTTACTCTATGCTTTAGATTTTTTGGATTCAGGTGTTTTCAACTAATCACAACGCCAATCTCTAGAACCCCGAACTTGCGAAGTTCGCCACTGACGTGAGAGGGATCAATGGTCCCTGCTCTCTACCCAAATCAACGACCACAATTAGCTTTGAGACTCTGTGCTTCAGGTTTCCAAAGCCTTCAATTCCACAAACATCTGGAGTGACAACTCTTTGGAGTGTCATATATTCTGACACACATCCATGACTATCAACGGTCACGATGAACTCTGGTGCTTCAGCCTTCGGGAGTTCTCAACCCACATGACCCCACTTTCCTCTGAAGTGGCTAACCTCTAAAATGCAGGATCTTGCACCACATGTCCCCTGCAACCATCAGAGGCCCCACTAGTCATGCTCAAGAAGAGTGCCACATGGAAAAATACTAGAAGCAGACACATCATTCTCGTGCTTCTTGACATTGGAACTTCGGACTTCTGAGGTTTCTACCTCATCACTCTATGATTTCCCGTCGAACTGGCGAGTAATTGAACCAGTGTCTCCTCAGAGCTCCGGTGCTTCGGAATTTGGAAGTTTTCACAACCTCCTCTAACCTTGCCTATGAACGTCAAGTTTCCGAACTTAGTGGTTTCCTTGGCTCTATTGTCATTCCATTATGGTGGTAACCCATGGTCCCATCGATGAGTAACACATGTGAGGACACCATAGGTTATAAAGGTTTGTCAAAGGCACAAGTAGGTGACATGTGGTAGGATAGGTTGGGTCCACATCACCCTAGGGGACGGCATCATGTCATGTCACATTGGTGCTTTGGAACTTCGACACTTCGGGATTCAGAAGTTTTAACTTCCACAAGCTCGTTAACTTTCGAATGACAAAATTTCTCACTACTTTATCTTCTGAGGTCCACATAGTACATTTTTCACCATATAAGGTGGTGACATGTGGCCCCACATGTCGTATTTATTTTGGTCCAACAAGGTCGTCAAAGTTCCATTCTGAGTGACACATGATAGAACTAAGGAAGTCCACATCACCTTGGGTGATGTCATCTTGCCACGTCACTTCAGGGCTTCGGGCTTCGGGCTTTGGGAGTTTTTACCTTAGCACACTTTGCTTCTCCCGAGCTTTGAATTCCAAACGGCTGTGAGTTCTACGGTTCACAACCTCCCACGTGCAAATCTAATGGATGAGATATATTTTCCTCACCATTGCATCTTACCACTTTCACTTAGCTTGATCTATGGCTCCGATCTATTCTTCAACCAAAACCAACGGTCAAGCACTTCTCAATTACGGGACTTCAGAGCTTTGGACTTCGACCCTTTCTTCTCTATCACACATAAACTTCACCAAAGTCATGAATTATGAAGTACTTAAGGTTAATCCCGATGCACCTTTCTCCAGATCTGACGGTTCTGAAGGATCATCCTTCTCCCGAACAAATCCTACGACCCAACTTCAAACCTTGTGGTTCCAAACCCACGGTCATTGCAGTCTCTTTTCTCTACTATATTTCTTGAACCACTATACCTCCTAAGCTTCCAAACATGGCCAACATGTTCTCTTGGCACTCTGGAATGCTCTGAATTTCATTTTTTTTTCCTTCTCGACAACAATTTGCTCTGAGCTTTTGATTCCATAACCACTTATACGGCCTAATTCAGGATTAGTGTCGAGAACTAGGATATGAACTTCAATTTTGTCCATTTCGAAAACAATTCCCTTTCTGAAACCTTTTCTTCAACTTCCACTTTCCTGGCCCGTCCAGAATCAGTGTTGAAACCATGGCTCTGATACCATTTTGTGATGTCTTGAGCCACCCAACAGGTCGGGAAACGACACAGAGGAAACAACTTTCTGCTCTGATATTATTTTGTAATGTCCCCATCCACCCAACAAGTTGGGCAATTACACAATGGAAACAACTTTCTTCTCTGATACCATTTTGTAACGTCCCCAACCACCCAATAGGTCGGGAAACACCACAAAATAACTTTGTTGAAATAGTTACATATAATACTCAACGAGAATAAATAGAGATAACAATTGATATTCATATATAATCCTATACATATCTATCTAATACAATTTAAACAGTTATAGAATTCTATTTGTGCACCTATTCATGCGGAAACAACATTAACCATACATGCAATATATACAGACAATTCTAATAACATTATAACACATGTACAAGATACACATCATATAGAGAAAAACCATTTGGTACTTATATTTTAATAGATGACCACCAACTACATGCAGACCTTCCATGAACCTCCCAGCCTTAGACCACGCTTCTCGTCATGCTCAGCAGTGGGTCACCCCCGATATGGGACTAAACTCCACCCAGGGAAAAGGAATCCTAGACCTAGGATGAGGCTACGGGACTGCACTGTGCAATAGGAAGGATTCTCTTCCAAGGATCCTAGTTATGCCCACTGCTCACGGACTCTCATTCCCCACATGCATGTCCCACCCCGGGAATATGCACCTTCACTCTTCCAAAGTCCATCGGTTGCTCCACTTCCCTTCTAGGGTTTCAACAATAGGTCGAATCAGGAATTCTCAGAGCTCCATAGTTGGTGTAGGACTGCCTCTAGGAGAGATCACTTCCCCAGAAAACTCTCTCACCTGGAGAGAGTTTCTCACGGGCCTGAAAACCTGCTTCTTCAACCATGGGCCTGACAACCCACATCTTCAATCCACAACAACCAAAATCGGGTAAGGAAAAAGGGACCACTCAGCAAATTACAGAGTTTCATCAAGCAGAAATGACTCTGGCTTCGTGTCTGTTCAGTGCGTGCATGAACTGCATGAGAGATGGACAGAATGTTGAGGGTGAAATCCTGGGAAACTAAATGGCCAGATTGGTCAGAATGCTGAGAGAGAGCAAGGAAAAATGGTGAGAATGGTCAGTCTGCATAATCGTGAGAGAGTCGCCTGATGAGAGTGAACTCCTTAGGAAGGTGGCCTAAATGGTTCGTGAACCCCAACAATTGTGGGACTTCACACATAAATCTACATGCATCCTAGGTGACACTTGGCTCTCCAGGAGTATGGTCCTCTCCACTTGGATTTTTTTCCTCTCCCCAAAGGAACTTAGGATAACTGGGTTTATTTCGCAACTTTAGTATTTTTCAGGAATGCATTATAATATTCCCTTGGGTTAATCCCTCAAGCTTATCCCCTCTTTCCTAGCCTCTTAGCCCCATTCCTTTCCCTACCCAGTGGAGCTTAGTCCCCCATAACTCTTTCTTTGTGGTCGGTCTACACGCAACGATGTATTTTATTAATAATCTGCATAATTACATATACAAAAATCAGGCCCACTGACCTTAGCATCTAGACTCTCTAGCCTAATAAACACATAATCCTACAACTTATAATTTACTTAGCTCACCAGCCTACAAACATCATTACATTTCATAGGGGCTCGGCCTTGGGGTATTACAACATTGATGTTGAAATGGATCTTTGGTAAGCTTGATGGCACTTTGATTGTCACACTAGAGTGTGGTTGGATGTTGTTGCTAAAATATAACCCCTAAATTGATCTGTTGAAGCCTCAAGGATTCTTGGCTTTCATTAACTATTTTTTGACACTCTACTTCTACGGAAGAAAGAGAAATATCTTGTTTCTTCTCACAAACCCAAGTGTCAAGCTTGGAACCAAGACTGTAAACATAAATTGCAGTAGAATTATGATCAGTAGGGTTGCTAGCCTAATCATATGTCTAACCCCGCATGACCTTCCATTTCCTTTGCTTTTCCTTTGGGGTAAAGGGACGAGATAACACTCCACCAAACAACCATTTCCATCCTATTTTCTCTACATTTCAAATTTTTTTAAACAAAATTTGTGTCCTTAGATTTGGAAAGAGACTTAATGCCAATAATTTTAAAATAATTGAGTCAAGATTTTAACCAAAACTTTAGCAATTAAACATGTAAACCTACAATTCAAACCATTATCAACTTACCATTTATTTTGTTAATGATCCATTTTATATCACAAATAACTTACAACTAAACCTCATTTTTTTTTAAATGCATGAATTCCAAGTTATAATCCCTAGTAAAAACCCTCAAGTACTTCCTCTCATTTCGAGGATGGTACCTAGGTTAAACCATAGAATCTTTAGGGCAAAATATTGGCTAACAATAGGGCATCAAAGCCATTACAACAATACACTCATTATGAGCTCAACATGTCTCTTGCGAGAATTGAACCTAGGTTGGGAGTATAGCAATCATTCCTCCCAACCACCCAAACTAAACCCAATTGACTTATATATATATATATATATATATATATATATATATATATATATATATATATATATATA
>ML805547.1:93798-107203 GCA_009831015.1 Picea engelmannii
CGTGTAATTTTATTTATAAAATCATAATTACATTCTTAGATGTTGTTAAGCATTCATTTTTCCCTTATAAGTCATGTAGTATATAATACCTTTAATTTTCCCCTTATATATGAACAACTAAAAACTTCATTCATAATGACATTACACTATTCCCTCCCATTTTTTAAGATATTATATTCTTTTTTTCCTTCAAAAAAGTATCATCTATCATTCACTATTTGTTTCATTCATCGCCCATGAGATATACTCAAAAAATGACCTAGAAAAATATGTCGTATAAGTAAAAATGATATCCAAGAATCATGAAAAAATTTAAAATTTTGTCCCCGATGTTTCTTGAAGACTTTATAGACTCCTATGCCTATCTCTAACCCTAATTTTGATCAACCATATGATGTCTTTTTTTTATCCCTATAGACATGTTCAAAGGAAATATTAGTGAAGGATGACTATAAATACATGACATCAAGAAAAAAATGTTGGACCATGAAATTTCTCAGGACTAACTCATGTTTCATCCACTAAATTACGAGTGAATCCTCAAATATTTAAATATGTGTTACTCCATGTTCTCGTGCCACCATCAAAAACAATTTGAGTGACATAAATTCATAGAATTTATTTGATGCTTGGCCAACTCTATATTTAAAATATATAGTATGGAATGTAGAAAGATGAAGGTTTTCCCCTACCTCACCCTTGGAAGGGATTTCCTAAGAAGCATCATCAAGAATTCCCATGGAAAATATTTATTAATTACTTATTTAGTTGGTTGTCTTTTGTTGTCTTTTTCCTAAAAGTGAGGAAATGTAGATAGTAAGTTTAAGCCTTGGACAACACATTTCATAGGTAAGGTATCTCTATCTTCAAACAGTTTTGGTTTCCTAGCCAACCATATCCCCTAAGCTAGAGCCAAAGGTGGAGCTTTATACCTTCTAATTTCCCTATCAGTGCACCAAGTTTTGAGAGCCTCCTATATAGAATTCTTGTCCCAAGAACTTTTCAATATTGGCATTCCTTCTACCTCGTTCCAAATTTTCTTTGTAAATTAGTAAGAAAAAATTTGATGCAAGTTTGTTCCTTCCTCTTATTTGCAAAGACAACACCATCTAGGTCCGACAAAATTCCTCTTCTGCAAAATATCCCAAGTTAAAGTTTTTTCATTCAAGAGTAACCACATAAATATTTTGGATTTTTCTAGACAAATAAATTTGCAAACTTAGATATTCCCCCTTCCCTCAACAACTAAATATTTATATCCAATGTTTGGCATGTTGTCCCGGGTTGGATATAATGACCAGATAATATGATACTTTTCATCTCAGTCTAACATAGTTGGATCTTAAGTTTTCAGTGTACCTCTACCAAGTAATTGAATTCTCCTCCCTTAAACTGATCTCCCTCCAGGATAGCCAATGATGTTGTCATGTAGTTGTCTTGTCCCATCTAGAAATCTACCTAAGTGTATAAAACACTTGTCTCTTAGATCATGAATCACTTGTGGAGGTAAACTATGGAAGCCCCTATTTCTAATCCATGGATCTAACCCAATTTGGACTTTGTCTCCCTTTCTTGCATGCCACACCAACCAATTCCCAACCAATGAAAATGATTTAATGATTGATTTCCATATAATTGAGGTGTCTTAGATTCCCTTTGTAACATACCCAGCCACCAACAAGTTGGGCCACACTACCTCAAGAACGCACTTCTTGAACTAATTTTGAATTTCTAATACCAAATTAATTAACAAAGAAGCATGAAAGGAACACATGCAATAATTAAGATTCATTTTACACCATAAAAGAAATGAACCATATATCATACATAACAATAATCAGAAAGCAAGCACATTATGAATTCATATCGCAGATATAATGATTAATACACTGTGGAAACAAATATACAACAAAAAAAACACATGCCAAAGAGAAATTATCTTTAATAAAACCAATCACCAACTTGTTGCAAAACAAGGATGTTCCACCCAAGATTAGACACCATTTTTCCAAGTCTCAACAGCAAGTCACCCCCAATCCAAGGCTATGAATCCAAAATAATGGGTCTCAGACCAACACGTAGCCTCCCAAACTAGTCAAAAATCAAGCTCTCCCAAGTTTCTCAAACAAACAGCAAAATCCAGTTCACCGGCTCTCTTCCCCTTCAACCTGTACCACCCAAAGAGAATGAACCCACTCCACTACCACACAGTCCCTTAGGTTGTCCACCTCTTTCCAAGGCTCTAGTGCTTCTCATCAAGAAATCTTAATGTTGTAGCTCGTAGTATTCATGACTGTGAACAAGATTTATCAACATGCCAATGCATCTAGGTATGCATGCATCAATTCATTGTTGGGATACGCCATTAATTCCTACATCCATCCAACCATGACTGCTTACATTCAACAAATCATTTTCATTCCCCATGAAAAACCAAGAATTAACAGAAGGCGAATTGAGAGAGGAAATGACTCCAAAACAAATTTCTATGAGAAATAATGGCCAACCAATTGAACCCCAAACAGTCCAGAAACATGATTTTAAATAGAAAACACCCAAGGAAAAACATGATATCCCCAAGAGACTCATGTGCCCCTCATTCACCCCCCCAACACCAATGTGGGTAAACTAATTAAATAAAATACAAATGCTTAACCCCTAAGCTTCCCCCCTCTCTTTTGGAATCATAGCCCCCTATAAATATTTTCCATGTCTATCTTGCGGCTAGAAATGTATTTTATTATTAAAAATGATCAAAGAATTACATTTACTAGGCACTCTATCTCCTTTCAGTTTTATAGGCACTCTGGCCCTTTCATGAATAAACAAAATACATTATTATACTGGCGACTCAAAATCGGGGTATTACTTTCTTCCTCCCCTTATTTTGGCATTGTGCTCGGTGCATATACAAAATAGAAATTAAAATTTCAAAATTATTCAAAAATTCACAAGTACTTTGCCAACATGGAATCTTCATGCTCCCAAGTAGCATCTTCACGACTATAGTAGGTCCACTAAACGTTTACCAGTTCTATGACTCGATTCCAAATCAGTTTGACTTTTTTTTCCAACATGTGCACCGGTTGGACCTGAAAGTCTCCTTTTGGGTTCACTTGAATCAAATTCCAATCAATAACATGGTTAGGATCATGCACATATTTTTTTATAAAATATGCACGAAATAGATTATGCACATTCATGGAAGCAAGCAATACAAGCATCTATGCAATTGGCCCTATCATGTCCAATATCTCAAATGTTCCACATAATTTGGTTGCTAGTTTTGTACATTTTCCCAACTTTAATGAGCTCTTCTTGGGCTTCACTTTCAAAATCACATACTCTCCCACTTTAAATTCTTTAGTTGTCATGTTCTTATCTTCATAGCTCTTCTATCTCTCTTGTGTTACTTTGAAATTCTTCTTAATTTTAACCATTTGGTCTTCCATATCCTTGATAAATTCTGGCCCAAGTACTACTCTATTTGTTGGGTTGTCCCAACTAACTGGAGTATTTAATTTTCTACCATACAAAGCTTCAGATGGGCTCATCTTCAATGAAGTTTGATACCCATTATTATAGTCAAACTCAACTAAATGCAAGTAATATTCCCACTTAGATGGCTTATCCATCACAAACATTCTTAACATGTCTTCAATTCCTTGGTTGTCTCTCTCTATCTTCCCATCTGATTGTGGATGGTGTGTTGTGATAAAATTCAAATTTGTACCAAATCCTTTAAATAATCCCCTCCAAAACTTTGAAGTAAATTGTGTATCTTTGTCGAAGACAACGACCTTAGGTGTTACATGCAACCTAGCAATTTCCCTCGTGTAAATTTATGTAATATTAATTGTTGTATGAGTCATTTTTAGAAGAAAAAAATGAGAAACCTTTGTCAATTTATCCACAACTACCATTATTGAATCATGTTTCCTCATTTTCTTGGCGAACTTAGTTATAAAATCAATGGTTACCACTTCCCATTTCTTCTCTAGAATTGGAAATGGATGTAGCAAACCCACTGGGTGTTTGTGCTCAGTTTCACTCTCAGACATTCCATGCATTTGTAAATGTAATCAACAACATCCTTCTTCATCTCAGGCCAAAAGTATTGGCTTTTTACTACTGCAAATGTTTTCTGGTAATTGAGATGTCCCGCATATGGAACATTATGCACTTCTTTTAACACCAAATTCCTAAGTTCTCCAGAACTAGGAACATAAATTCTTTTTTCATGCATAAGTAATCCATCTTTCTTCATATCATACTCTTTAATTTTGTTCTGTACATTTTCATGTTGTAAACCTTATTTTACTTGTAGGTAATGTTGGTTTGTACCAAAATCATTTAAAATTCTTCTCTTTAAATATGACTTATGCATACTAATGGTTGTAGCATTCATGAGATGTACTCTTTTGTTGAGTGCATCATCAACTTTATTTTATTTTCATTTGATATGTTTTATGTCAAAGTCATACTCACTTAAAAATTCCAGCCATCTAGTGTTTCTAGCATTTAAAGTTGGTTGCTAAAAATGATATTCTAGACCACTATGGTCTGTCCGTAATTCAAATCTCTTTCCCATGAGATAATGCCTCCACATATTCAATGCATGAACTATGGTAGAAAGCTCCAAATCATGTGTGGCATAATTCCTCTCACGTTATTTAATATTTCTAGACTCATAACTAATGACATGTTCATTTTGAGTGAGGACTCCACCAAGTTATTCCTTACATGCATCTGTACAAACTACAAAATTCTCGTTTGGATCAGCAATATTTAAAATAGTTGCACTAGTAAGTAATTTTTTCAACAAATTAAAGCTATATTCACACTTTTTTTTCCATTCAAATTTAAGTACCTTCTTTTACAAGTGATGGAATAAGAAATCTTAGAGAACCCTTCTATAAACCTCTTGTAGTATCTGGATAATCCCATAAAATATCTGACTTCTGAAACATTCATGGGTGTTGGCCATCTTCTAATGGCTTCAATCTTCTCTGGATCCATGACTATTCCTTGTTCTAAAATAATGTGCCTCAAATAATGGATCTATTCTTGGTAAAAAGAACATTTGCTTATCTTGGCATAAAGTTGATGTTCCCTTAGTACTTGTAGGACCAACCTCAAGTGATGCTCATGTTCTTCCCCAAACTCAGAATAGATAAGTATGTAATCCAAGAACACAATGAAAAACTTATCTAGAAAATTTATGAATATGTCATTCATTTGGAACATAAGGAAAGTTGGTGCATTGGTCAGTCCAAATGGCACCACTACAAATTCATAATGTCCATAACTAGTTCTAAAGGATTTCTTACTGATGCCATCTTTCTTGATTCTTACTTAGTGATATCTTGATCTTAGTTATATATTTGAAAATATATTTTCTCCTCTTAGCTAATCAAAGAGGTCATCAATTTTGGGTAGAGGGTATTTGTTCTTCATAGTGGCTTTATTCAACTGTCTAAAGTCAATGCACAACCTCAATGTTCCATCCTTTTTTGTAACAAAGAGTATCGATGCTCTCTAAGGTGAAACACTTGGATGTATGTACCCTTTCTTCAACAATACCTCTAGATGCATTTGTAATTCTTTTAATTCTGGTGTACTCATTATGTAAGGCTTCTTTGATACTAGGGGAACTCCTTGTACTAAATCAATAGAGAATTATATGTCCCTCTTTGGTGGCAATCCTAGTATTTCTTGGAATACATCTTTTAACTCTTGCAATACCGAATAATCTTCAATACTTTAGCCTTTGGTATTTTTTGGCTCCTCCACATAAGCTTCATATAATTGATAACCTTTCCTAAAACATATCTTCAGTTGTAAGGTTGAAATCCCTCTTATAGAAATGGGTTTTGGAATTCCTTTCACAGTGCTCTGCTTTCCTTTTTCATCAAGACATGTAAATGTCTTGTTATGAAAATCTAGGACAACATGATGTTTTTGTATCCAATCCATTCCAAACAGGACGTCATAATATCTTAATTGTTTGAGATTCATATCAATGATTGCATTTACTCCATTCAAATTTATTGTACAACCTCTAATAGTCTCATTGATCCTTCTTTTGGTTCCAGTGACTAGCTTAACCAAACATGATTTTTCAAGCTTACTTTTCTCCAAATGTAATATTTCCACTATTTTAGGATCAATGTAACAATGGATTTCTCCTGAATCAATTAAAATAGAAATAGGATGATTAATGATCTTACCCTCCACTTCTATCATATGGGATTGGTGTTCTGCATGTCAGTCTAAGGCTTTATATATTCTTGGAATATTTATTCCCATGTCTTCTATTGTAGTAGCCTCTTGGATGTTGTGCATGGTCTTCATTTTATCTTCCCTATGAAGGAAATACTTGTACATGTGATCTTATTTGCATCCCCAACATTGGATTGGTGGTCTTCCCCTTTTTCCCAATGAGTCTTCCATGTTGGATTAATTCTTAGCACACTGATCTTGTTGATTTTTATTAGGGTTGTTTCTATTGAAAAGAGGTTTGAATACCTTCCTTCTCTAATCATGTTTCTCCTTATTCTTATCCTTCCTATATTTTAGCAAAGATTATCTGCCCTTGACTTGCTCATACAGGTACCTAGCCTTCCTAATGGTCTCTATCAAAGTTCTAGGCTCATCATATTTAATCTTATCTTTATGAAATGATGGAAGTCCACTCAAAAATCTTTGTATCTTCACCTTATCATCCTTGATGAATCCTACATACTTAAGCAATCCCAAGAATTTATTTTCATATTCACCCATGGTCATGCTTCCCAACTAAAGTTCAAAGAAATATTACATATTATTTTCATAGAAGTGCTCTGAAAGATACTCCTTTTGGAAATATATATTAAATTTCCTTCACATGATCCTGCTCTCATTAACGTGCTCAACTTGTTTCGGTTGATCCCACCATGATAGCAGTTTTTCCATGCAAATGGTATGTGGAAATTATGGCTTCGAGATTAGAGGAGTAGTTGTGGAACTAAAAATACTTCCTGATCCCAAGAGACCAGGATTCAATATTATATTCTCTTTCTCTTTCACCATCAAAGGATGGAGGCTTAAGCTTCCTCAAGTCTCCTTGAAAACTTCCCAATTCATGTCTTCTTCTTTGGTGCCTAACAAGAGACACTTATGTATTGCTTATGGATTCTTTAGACGTATAAAATTTCCTTCTCGAGTAAGGAGGTGAGTGATGTCTATGAGTTCTGCTAGCACTTCTTGAATGACTGAATCTTCTTTAGTTATATCTTCTTTCATGATGTCTTCCTTCTTCCTCATGTCTAGAGTTTGACCCATTATTTGCTTGCCTCTACAACTGATTTAGGCTTTGCATCATTTGAGCATTTATTTTATTTTTTCTCTCATCATATTTTCATTGTATGTTTTGCAACTCTGCACTCATATTCTCAAGCTTCTCACTGTCTCTATTAATGTTTCTATCCCCACTCTACTCCTATGTCCATTTGATTATATCTCTGCATTAACAACTCATCTATAAACTATCATAGATATTCCACTGGAAGAATTCGTCACAAAAGATCTAATAAAATATTGAAATATTTATTATTAAGGTTAATTTCCTTTACATCTCCAGAATATTAGTTACTAATAAAATATATAAAACGTAGAAAAAATAGAGAATAGTAAAACACATTAACACCATCCAGTAATAAACACAAGATATGACTTGGGAAACCCAATACGGAATAGAAATTGTTGGACGGGCATTTTGGATTCACTGTTCAAGAAAATCCTAAGTATGGAGGATATGTAAAGAAGAAGAAGAAAGAATACAAGGAAGGAGCAGAGTGCGCAACAAAGGCACATTCAAGCTCAGGAGTGTGCAGTAGAGGCACATGCAGGAGTGAAATGCACAGTAAGAAGATACTTAGCCAAGAATAAAGTTGATCCAGGTGGATATCGGTGGCCACCCACCTAGTCCACTAGCTCAAAAAAAAAATTTCCACCTTGGCATTTTTTCGGGTTCCAAACTTTCGGGGCCATTTTGAGGCCCTAAACGACATTTTTTAGGGATTTGGGGCCCAAGTGACTACCAAAGGCACTAACCTGGGCCAGTCGAAAATTCACTTTTGTCATTAAACATATTTCTAGTAATGCTAACAAGGTTGTTGATGCATTGAGTGGGATATGTCTAATTCTGCAGGAATTTCAAGTGAAGACCTTGGGGTTTGACCACCTTAAGGAAATGTATCATGATGATCTAGATTTCAAAGAAGCATATGAAGCATGTGTGAATCATGTACTCAGAGACAAAAGCCAGTGGGTCAAATATTTGATTCAGGACGGGTTGTTGTTCAAAGGATGCCAGTTGTGCATACCAAAGTGTTTGATGAGGAAGAATTTGTTGAAGGAAAAGCATAGTGGAGGTCTAGCCAGACATTTTGGCCATGACAAAACGTTTTCATAGTTGAATGGTTCATATTATTGGACAGGTATGAGAGAAGAGGTGAAAAGTTTTGTGAACACATGTAATATTTTTCAGTATGCAAAGAGGAAGAAACAGAATACTGGGTTGTATCAACCATTGCCTATTCCAAAGAGGCCTTGGGATGCAATATTCATGGATTTTGTTTTAGGATTGCCAAAAACACAAAGATGAAGTTATTCCATATTTGTGGTAGTGGACAGATTTTCAAAGATGGCACACTTTATCCCATGCTAGAAAACCAGTGATGCAACACATGTTTCTAACTTGTTTTTCAAGGAAGTTGTAAGACTCCATGGATTTCCCAGGAGTATTGTTCCAGATAGGGATACCAAATTTGTTGGTCATTTCTGGAGAACGTTGTGGAAAAAACTGGGAAAAGAACTATCCTTTAGTTCTGCACATCACCCTCAAATAGATGGACAGACTGAAGTGGTGAATTCAAGTTTAGGAGATTTGTTGAGGAGTTTGTTCACTGAACACCATAGCTAGTGGGATCAGATTCTAGCACAAGCAGAGTTTGCATATAATGACTCAGTGAACAGAAGTACTAGAAAGATTCCATTTCAAATAATGTATGGAATGAATCTGAGGGGGTGTCAAAGTTAAGAGATCTGGAGCAGAGTGAATTTAGGAGCGTTGGAGAAGAAGACTTCGTTGTAGAAATGCAGGAACTTCATAATCATATCAAGGAGCAGTTGAAGAAGAGCAGCAGTAAATACAAATGCAGAGCTGATCAACATAGTAGTAAACTTCAATTTAAAGTTGGAGATCAAGTTCCAACACATCTTAGGAAATGGAGGTTCCCAAGAGTAACATATAATAAACTAAAGCTGAAAAATATAGGACCGTGAAAAATCCTAAGAAAATTTGGTGAGAATTATTATGATATAGAGCTACCAAAAGATGTGGGTATATCGCCCATATTCAATATTGAAGACTGGTATCCTTACAAGGAAAATGGAGTCGGAGGACCTAAAGATCAGAAGGAGATCCAGTGGAAAAAGAATATGTATGTAGCAGAGAAGTCGCAGATGGAGCAGATCATAGATCGGTGAATTGGTAAGAAGACCAGAAGGAAAACATATTTAGAATATTTGGTAAAGTGGAAAGGAAAACCAATAGAAGATGCCAATTGGGTGAACAAAGCTGATATCTAGAAGCATGGAAGGTCAGTGCAGGAGCTCATGGACAGGATTCTATGAATTTCCAACCAGAGGAGTATGATGTAGAAGCATCGCCAGCAAAGCACAAGTGGAGGACAGCGAGGCACACTAGCGCACGTTTTGAAGAAATTTAAAATTTTGAAGAGAACGTATCACGCAAATATTTTGAAAATAATTGTAATTAAAGAACATATTAAATTTTGTAGAGATGAATGATTTCATGAGGACATCAGGGAATGTATTTTCTTGTAATGAAGTTGAGTGTAGTACAGATTCGATGTGTTCAATTTGATTTGTCTGTCTCAAATATTTATTGTAATAAATTCTAAGTAGTTGATAGCTTTTAATTCGATAGAATAGATTTAGAGTAGTTGGAGGAAAGAGATTGAAGAGATATCTTATATAAAATCTTTGTATTGTTTCCCAGTAGAGGTTGTTGTTATATTGCAGAGAGATTGTTGAATCTATTGTATAGGTTGCGGCTGAAATTGTTGTTGATGGTTTATTGATAAGTTGCAGATAGTTGTTGTAGAAGTTATTGAAGCAGTGTATGAACATATGTATATTTCAGTTGAATGAATATAATAGAGGAGCATTGTCCCAAATGTGTGGTTTTGATGCATCTATCTGAATAAATGAATGGTATACTTTCTGTTTGTTTTGGAATTTTATGTTATTTCTTGTTCTTGTGTTCATGAATGCATTTACAAGGATGAATGTATGAACTTATGAATATTTAGATAAGTTTAAATTTTTTATCTTCTACGAGTGAGTTAAAGTGTGCATAGTGTCCACAAGGAGTGCATTGACAGAGGTTGGTTCGACTCATAGGCTTAGAAGAGATATCGTAAATTTATGTGTGCAAGGAGTGCATTGTAGAATTCCTGCAGAAACCCCGACAGATCTAGAATTCTAGTTAAATTGAACACAAACAATTTGCTGATATTCAAGAGATGAGAGAAAGTTTTTTCTCCATAAATCAGAGAATTATATTAATCAAAAATGAATATACATGAGCAACCATCCTCAAAAATAAGAGAGGAGGTGAATATATAGAAATAGCTAAAATAGGTGTCATAAGCTAAGGGAGACCACATAGTTCGACCTAGACCACTAAAGATACATGTGACACACTCATTAATGTCCACAAAAGTCAAGTGATGCACATTATCTCACTTAAGATCACTTAACTGACAAGAGAAGCAGTTCCAACTCACTTAACTGACCCGAAATAGTAGTTACTAATAATAGTAACGGCAAAAATCATTAATTAAGGAATAAATCTCTCACTCAAAGAGGGGGTGCGCATTCCCCAATAAAAGATGAGTTTTTTCATGGGGGATTTGGAATAAATCATGAATAAATCAAGAAAATCAAGAACCAGGAGTTGAGTCTTGATCTAAAATTAGTAGTTTTCCCTAAAATCTAGGGATGAGGCACCCTTATTCTCTATGTGGCCAAATTAGGTGAAATAAAGTGTAAATGAATGTATTAACCAAGATATAGAGGTCTAAGCTAGGTATAAACTAATTTAAGTTAGGTTTATGCTCCAACACCCCCCCTTAATCCTAATTGTAATGACAAAAAATTTGAGTCCCGACAACTTGGCCATTTTAGGTACTCATTACATAAAAGAACTCCTCATGAAAAGAGAAAAGAGGGAAAACCTCATGGGAAAAAAACCCACCCCAAAAGAGGAAAAAAAAAATGTTGAGTGGCCAAAAGTGACCTACTCAGTTGTCTCCACCACTCCAAGCATAGCTCTCAGTTCTAAAAAATTATTTTCAGTGAAGGACTTGGTGAAGATGTCTGCAACATGCTACTCTGTGGGGCAGTACTGTAGTGAAATGACTCTGTCACGGATCACCTCATGGATTTAATGCATATGAATCTCGATGTGCTTGGTCCTATGCCTCTGAACTGGATCAATCGATATCTGAATGGACCCTTGATTGTCACAAAATATGACAGTCGGAAGTGGATATTGAATACCAAACTCAGAGAGAATCCCCCGCAACCAAATAGCCTGTGTAGTTGCATTTACTGCACCTCTATACTCTGCCTTTGTTGTAGATAAAGAAATCATGGATTTCTTCTTGCTAGACCAACAGAATGGCCCTGAACCAAAGCTAAAAACATAACTAGAGGTAGACTTGCGATCTGTACCATCGTCAACCCAATCAGAATCTGTGTACCCAATTAATGAAAGTAGGCAATCTGCAGCATAAAAGATACCAAAACTGGGAGTACCTTTCACATATCTAAGGATTCTCTTTGCATCTTTCTAGTGAAGATCATGAGGCTCCTGCATATATCTGGAAAAAAATCCTACTGCAAAAGAGATATGAGGTTGGGTGTGAGTAAGATAAAACAAACTCCCAACCAACTGTCGATACAGTGTACTGTCCACCAAAGGTGTAGTACCCGCATCCTCAAATCTGACCCCTGAAAGAAAGGGAGATGTTGTTGTCTTGCATTCTGTCATCTGAAAGTGGACAAGTAGATCTGATGCATACTTAGACTGTGCCATCTTGATCCCTGAAGTAGACTGAGAAACTTCAAGACCAAGAAAGTAGTGTAACAGTCCCAAATCTGTCATGGAAAATCGATCGTACAATGTTGATTTGCCGAATCAATAGTTGAAGTAAGGTTCCCTGTCATCAGTAAGTCATCCACATAAAGTACCATCAGAAAGAGGGAATCATCATGTTGCAGCAAATAAACATTCGGATCAGATTTGGATCGAATGAATCCAGTGGAAAGGAGGAAAGAATCCATCTTTGCATAGTAGGCTCTGGGAGCCTGTTTTAGGCCATACAAAGATTTCTTTAATCTGCAAATGAGGGAAGAGTTCTGAATGTATCCCTATGGATGCTCCATATAGATCTCCTCCTTGATATATCCATGAAGAAATTCACTCTTCACATCCATGTGGTGAACTTCCCATCTGCGAGAAGCGACAATGGCCAAAACTAGTCGAATGGAGTCCATTTTTGCAACAGGTGCAAATGTCTCTTTGTAGTCTATGCCATGTACCTATGTGTTATCACTGAAATTTCGTCCGCACATGGTTACAAGAACTCAGCATTGTCAAATAGTGATGAAGTCATTCATGGACCTAAATTAATATCACAGCATTCAAAAAAGGTCAAAAACTATACAAAGTAGTGAAAAATTGAGGAGCATTATGCAGACATTGGGCGCGGGCGTGCATGCGCAGAACAGGAACCCAGAAATCACGCACAGGCACACGATGTGCGACTGTTAGTGCAAAAAGTTGCACACCTGCTAAATAATGCATTTATGAGAGTGGTCGGCCTCCCACCCACTTATGGTTCAGCTCCCAAGCCGATTTGACCCTCAAATCTGGACTGGATCTGACTGGTGGGCTGGTTAAAGACCTAGGAATGCCCTAAATGGCCTCTTTTCACACTACAAAGCAGTTAAACAATAACCCAAAGAAATGCTATAAAAAGCCATGGATGCACCTCATTTTTTCAAGGAATTCAAAGTAATGTTATGCTTCCTCTATTGTCTTGAGGACTCCATCCTTGTCAAGAGCATATTGGCACCATAGCATTGGACAATCCACCTCACCCATTGAGTGGATTTGTAGAGAGTTATTTCATCACCATTTTCCATTTTTCTTTGTTGTAAGAAGAGCTAGTTAGTGGGGGTCCAAGAGCCCTCCCTTGGAGGAAGAAGGGACTCATAGTCCCCTTTCTTCTTGGTGCTTTGTTTTCACTAATAGATCAGCCTCAAACAT
>ML805547.1:132668-186879 GCA_009831015.1 Picea engelmannii
TTAACCGGTGTGGGCCCTCCTCCCGTCATTTCATCCTCCCTTCCGCCTTTCCCCTGCTGCCGTGTGTCATCCATTCACCTCTCCTCTTTGGTCCGCGTGGTCTTCCCTTCTTCTCATCATCCACTCACTGCTTGCCACGTGTCTCGTTCTTTTCCACGTCAGCCTCTCACCTGAAGGCGAGTTCATTCCTCCCGTCGTCCTCCTCCCCTCCTCTTTACCTAATGTCTTCTGCCATGAATCATTCTCCGTCATCCTCCTCTCATCTCGTCACTCCTTTCATGCCCTTATAACCCGGTACCTCCATTCCCGTCATGCACCTTATCCTCCACGCTGGCCTCCATACCTGTCCCTCAAGCTATTCAGTTATTCCAGGTGGCAGCGCGAGAAGTCGTCCAGATCCCGAAGTGATGAGTTGGCCGGGCCGTTCTCAATCCCAAGAAGCAGTTATTGAAGCGGTTGGTGGTGGTTAGACATCGTCTCCGCCATAATGGGGATGTCCTACAATGAATTAAAGGCACGTCGATTCGCCGATGTAACTGTCAGAAGATCTATCGCGTCTGCCACAAGTTGCACGATTATTCAAAGATTGCGGCTACAGAGTGTCAGAAGACATGCAGACGCAAAGCCTTCAATGCAGTTTCTTGGTTCCGCTGTTGTTGTTGTTTTGAGTATATGTAGGCATTTTTGCCATTTTTTAATCTATCGATGGTAGAGCTAAGCTCCCGACTGTAAGTTTCAGCGACATTCTGGTTTCCTAGTTATGCCTCTGTGTTTGAGACTTCTTGGTTGATGACAAACAGTTCTTATTTTTACATCCTTGTTTCATCTCATGTCGGAGTGTTCACAGTTGAATGATTCACGTGGATTGTTGCAGTTATGTTATGATAAAGGATTTGTCATGGCATTTTTGTACTCTCTGGTTTTCAGTGTTTGAATATAAAGAGACTTTGTGTTTGAATGCTTTCTTCTCCAGTCTGTGATGAACCTGATGTTTATTATAGACCTCTGCATCCTTCTTGCATAAGTCTTCAACCTGCTCACCCCTTTTACTACAACTCACTGTTTGGAGTTTATCAAGACCTCACTCGTTCATGCATGCCTGGTCTAGTTTCTGAGTTGAGATTGTGTTGTTTTGAGTTTTTCTCCATTTGATCACCCTTTAAACAAATTGTGACATTAATCTAATGGGCGTCAGGCTCTTCTCCTGTTAGCAATCCAGGGGTGACCTCTGATAGCCAACACATACAAAACAAAAATATACAAGTATCTGCAGGCCAATGCAGCACCTCGGTACAAAATGGGCTCACCAGCCTATATACAATAAATATATGTACATCACTGCCTAAGAACACCACTCACGGTGGCTCTAGAGCACCACCACCTACTCCTCCCTCAAGCGGTGGCGGCCCACTATCTCCTGCCCCAGGAGGTGGTGGTCCCCCCCCTACCAGCCCCTCCTGCCCCAGCGGCAGTCGTCCGGTCGTCAACACAGCAGCCACTGCTGCTCGCTGTAGTATGGCCCTCCATGGTGGTGGCACCCCCACACACTGCTCCAGGAAAACCTCATCCTAGATGCGATACCATATGCCCTTAGGCACCTCCTGTAACACCGTCTCCAGACGACGGCGTATGTCCTCAAAATATGCTCCGGCAGCCGCCGGAGGAGCGTGTGATGGCCCAGCACCAGGGTTCTCAAACTGGTTCCTCCTCGCTGCCCTCTCTGGCTCAGCTGGTCGCACCGTGACATCCTCACGCCGACGTCTCTCTCCCCGCGGCAGTCTCTCCGGTGCTCTCTGCAGCTCCAACTCGCACCCGCGAGGTGCCACATCTGCACATGCAAACAAACTCCAGATAGTATCAGCATCTATATCATATACATAAGGCATGCTATCTCAACAAACACAAAACATACATATCAACATCATCAAATCCACATACCTCGGTGGTCAAAAACCTCCCCTGGAGGTAGCACCATGTCTGGATCATCCCGGAAGTCAACCCCGGCATAGGGGTACTGTAGTATCACCTGCGGCATCTGCCGCTAGACCTGTGTCACCTCTGCAGTAAAAAAGTGGCCACCCTCGTCACCACCATGGCACAGCAACACGGTCGACCATCGCCTCAGTCGCGGCTCTCGCACCCCACGCGCACCCAATAGAATCCTAGGGCCCAACATAGGCACCCTCTCACGAAACCAGGCCACCAGGATGGACCCGAAGGTAAAATCCCCCATATCTGTGGACCGACAGTGGTCCAACTTCCCCACCATCCTCGCATGCAGCATAATCCCCCAAGCGAACTGCTCACCGGCCAGCACTCTTCCCATCACCAAAAACTGGCCCCCACTGATCCGTTGGGTCGTCAGTGACCCATATACTCTCACAATCATCGCTGCTATACAGCGATGCACCAGGGCATCTATCGAACCAACGCTCACAACCGTCCTGGACATAAAGTTCTGACCTGAAAAGTACCTCCAGCCAATGGTCGCTAGGGTCAGGTCCCTCGGTAGCACCGGCTCCACCGGTAGGGGCACACCCCGAAATGGGAGCCCAGTCAAAGAAGTACACATCCTCCACTGCAGTGAAGGAGATATGCTCTCCTCGCACAAGGAAGTAGTGAAGCTCCGGACAACACATATGGATCAGGAGCTGTAGGAGATACTCCTGTGCCCGTATCAACGGGCACTCAAAGAACTTTAGCAACCCACAGGCTACCAAAGTTGCTCGCACACCTGGCTCCTCAATAGCCACGGCATCTCGTAGCTGAGAACAATCTCGCTCTCGCCAACCCACTGGCATCGTGCAAACTGTCCACCTACAGCCACAACAAAGAGTCGTATATCAGCCCATGAGACCATCAACAACATCACAAACATCAATTTTACACCTGTCAACTTTGCCTCTAAGGTGCGGTTGTTTTGACCCATAGGCGCACACACATGTGCACCTATTCACTACACAGGCGCGCACATATAAACACCTGTTAGCTTCACAGGCGCGCTCTCATGCGTGCCTTTTACCTACACAGGCGCGCTCTCAAGCACGCCTGTTACCTACACAGGCGCGCACTGGTGCGCGCCTGTCCACGTCACAGTCGCGCATAAATGCACAGTTGTACAGCCGACAGGTGCGCACATAGTGCACGCCTTTAATTCCCTCACCTGCGCCCCCATGTGCATCTATCTGGTGGGTAGGCACGCACGTGTGTGCACCTACTTTCGGATCGCCCATGCACGTGGGGTCCAGACCCACAAAACCCCTCTGTACGGACCTCCATACAGCCCCTGCCCAAAAAATGAAATCCTATTTCTATGAAGGATGATCAGACCACGAACCTGACGCTCGCTAATCACCAATCGGATGCCTCGTCCTCTCTGAATCTCCAAATCTCATCTGAAAATTGCTCGTCCAGCCACTATTTCAGCAGGTACAAATGAGGTGGCAATGTGGGCCCTACAGCGATATATAGGACTTTTTTCCAAACTTCCACTCACCATTCCGAGAGCCCACGGTGTTCGTTTCTCGATCCGTCTTTAGCCACGGGATCAGCATCCCGTCATCTACATCATAGCAGTCCCTGGGCCTCTTTTCATCCTGATCCCCCGGGGCGCCATTTTTTTTCATACCCTGGTCAGGTACACATGCACATTTTCACACTTATCAAATACATGCTCATATCTTCGATTCTCTTCAGATATTGTTCACATTGGGTATTTGGTTTTCATGTGTGTAGGTACTTCATCATCATACATCGGCACAACCCCTTCAGGTATATACTCAGCACTGGCATGTAGTCTTTCCCTCTGTATCGCACTTAGATTTCCAGTCACACCCTCTGACATTTTCCTCTAGGATCCCCATTCCCGGCTCTGCAGTACCCTCACCTCCATTTGCATTTTCAGTACTGTTACCCGGTAGCATTCTTACCCACATGAGTTGTCCCATTCATAGCACCTTTTGACACTTCTGGCACTCATGTTGTTTTTCAAAACCCTTTAGGGATGGGAGTCCCGATAGTCTTTCATCATGTCGCGAATCAACCACATACTCCTTCTCCTCATTTTGCCAGCTTTCCCACACGGACTCCCATCTTATCTCTTGACGGTTCTTTTTTTGACTGCACCTCTACAGTATCATGAACTCTACATTTCAGCCACAATCAGTTTGCTCATCTGCAAATCTCCCTTCATTTCACCTACCTCATTCAGAAACTCACCAATGGGGCCCCCACCCTTCATCAGTTTTCCGAGCAAATTATGCCCTACATGGGCCACCCATATCACATTGGGGCACCCATTTTTGTATTTGTACATTTCTCCCCAATTATTCATTATTTATTGTACAAACGCCTTTATTTCCAGTTGTTACATTACCTTTTTTGTCGTCACCTTTGGAAACCTGCTTCCCTCTTTTTGGCCAACCGCAACCCATGTCACCCTTGGTTGGATCACTACTTCGCATCTACCCTTGTCGGCATCGTCCTTATCTTCAGAGTACCCCACAGGTCATTTACCTCTTCCCACTGAATTTATTCACCTTGTCCCGCCTCTGGCACAACTTATCCCCGGTCTTGTCGTCCCCCTGACACTCTACCTCGTTGAACGATTGCGGCCACTTTTTCTCTCACACATACTCCAACCAAGGGTAGTCTTGAGTCTTCCCACATATTGAATTCATCCATGTACCTCTGCCACTTCCTCACCTCAGTAGATTTCACGAAGCCCTTTGCTTCTGAGAGTCGTGTTCCCCTTTTTTGTTGACATCAGCATAGTTTTCCAGAAGGGCGATAGTATCTTGATTCTCAATGAGAGATCTCGGACGGCACAGGGTGAAACACCATTTCTCCCTGCTGTCATTGACCCCCTTAACATTTGACGCCAACACTTTCTCATGTTATGGTGGGTCTTACTTTGTGACTATCAGTTAGTTCTTTTATTTGCCGAAGACCTCTGAACTTGGCAGGGCCATCAATGCCCACGTACTCGCTGCTACTTATTATCGCGATCACTGCCTACTATTAAGAGCATGTTCATTTGCAGAATTGTCTTCTGCATCACAACCACCCCTGAGGGCACTGTAGTTGTCTACACCAACACTTCACTCATCTTTTTTTCAAGAGTTACATGAAACAAGCATGGGGCATGCCCGCCTCGTTTGTACACAGTTTTCTATTTTACACACCTCATAGAAGGTTTGGTCCTATTGGTTCCTTTTTCCCTCCAACGGATCACTCTGGATGATCCCACTATTTCTCTCTCTTACAACAACATTCTCAGTAGAAGAAACATTCATGGATTTTGGTTATACATATGCTCCTAACCTCATCCATCAGGGGGCATCTGTTATCACTGAAATTTTGTCTGCACATGGTTACAAGAACTCAGCATCGTCAAACAGTGATGAAGTCATTCATGGACCTGAATTAATACCACAACATTCAAAAAAGGTCAAAAACTATATAAAGTAGTGAAAAATTGAAGAGCGTTATGCAGACATTGGGCGCACGCGTGCATGCGCGGAACAAGAACGTAGAAATCACGCACAGGCGCAGGATGCGCGACTGTTAGCGCAAAACTCCTAGAACCTACTAAACGACACATTTATGAGAGTGGTCAGCCTCCCACCCACTTATGGTTCAACTCCCAAGCCGATTTGACCCTCAAATTTGGACTGGATCCGACTGGTGGGCTGGTCAAAGACCTAGGAATGCCCTAAATGGCCTCTTTTCACACTACAAAGTAGTTAAACAATAACCCAAAGCAATGCTATAAAAATCCATGGATGCACCTCATTTTTTCAAGGAATTCAAAGTAATGTTATGCTTCCTCTATTGTCTTGAGGACTCCATCCTTGTCAAGAGCATATTGGCACAATAGCATTGGACAATCCACCTCACCCATTGAGTGGATTTGTAAAGAGTTCTTTCATCACCATTTTCCATTTTTCTTTGTTGTAAGAAGAGCTAGCTAGTGGGGGTCCAAGAGCCCTCCCTTGGAGGAAGAAGGGACTCATAGTCCCCTTTCTTCTTGGTGCTTTGTTTTCACTAATAGATCATCCTCAAACATTGGTGACATGGGTCTTATGGTTCTTTTTGTTTCTATGTCCCTATGCTCATGAATTTAGTTTTTATTGCATATCTTAGTTTAATTCTTAATTGTAGTTTTTATTTTCTTTCCCTGACTCTTTTCCTTATAGCTGTTCTACTCAGCAGACCCAACTGAGCTTGCAAGCACCTCTATTTTGCTCACCAAGGTGATGAAAGAGGCGCAACACTATGAGTATTCTTTTGTGACAAGTCGAGCTTTGTACATGTTGATATCACCATCTACATAAATCTTTGTTCGATATATCCATCGGCATCGAACAAGATTTCTTCCTTTCGGAAGTGGAACCAAGTCCCATGTGTTGTTGTCCATAAGAGCAGAGTACTCTTCATCCATGGAAGCCTTCCAGAGCGGGTTTCCAACAGCCTCAGAGTGTGACTTTGGATATGAACCAAGTGACATATAGAAATGCATGGGAAGCAAAGGTTATGTGGCAGCCAGGGCTTGAGGAGCCCCAAAAAACTGTGATCTAGTTCTTCTCTTATCCGCAGGATCACCGACTAGTTCACCTGCATCTTGCAGGGTTTTCTCTACCCAAGTTGGAAGCTGAGTTGGAGAAGCCAGGACCTGCTCCTCATCCTCTGTATCAGACCCAAAAGGCTTATCTTATGGCTTCTCTGAAGTGCTCGAAGAAGTTTCTGACTGCTCCTCATCAGTGACAACAAGTGGTTCCTCGGCAGGGTCTTCTGAAAAATCATGCAGTGATTCTTCTTCAAACTTCACACTTTGAGCTAGAATGAAATTTTCAGTGTGAGAGTCCAGAAATCTATATCCTTTGACAGCTTCAAGATATCCAAAAAATATGCATTCAACACTTTGAGGCTCCAAATCCTTCCTCTTATCTGTTGGAATGTGAGCCCATGCTCGTGAACCAAAAATACGAAAGTGTGACACTTTCGGTTTATTATCGGTACAACATTCAAAAGGAGTGGTGCCTTTGAGTGATTTGTGAGGAAATCAGTTCTGAATGTATACTGCACAATTAATAGCTTCATCCCATAGCTTGGGAGCTAATGATTTCGACTGTAGCATACAATTGGCAATCTCTTTTAAGGACCGGTTTTTCCTCTCCGCAACACCGTTATGTTGTGGTGTATGTGGCACTGTGTGTTGTAGTTATATACATGCATCAATACAAAGTTGTTGCACATATTTTTTGACATAATCCCCCCCATTATCAGTACAGAGTATCTTAATCTTACACCCAAACTCATTCTCAGCAAGTGCTTTAAATTCTAGAAGGCATTCAAATACTTTCCAATTTTAATTTCAAAAAAAATACCCAAGTAAAGCGAGAGAAATAATCTATGAAGGTGAGTACATATCGAACCTTACTGATTGAACGCTATGGGAATGGGCCAGTGATGTCACTATGAATCATCCCAAGAGGTGAATAAGCTCTTTGTGTCTTCCCTTTTTCAAACTTTTTCTCTGGATGCTTGCCAAGAATGCATCCTTGACATACACCGCTTGTGAATTTAATAGCTGGCAATCCTTCTACCATGTTTTCCTTGCTGAGTTGATGCAACTACTTATAGTTTAGATGGAAAAATATTTCATGCCATAACCTGCTGATATCATTAGATTGTGACATAAATACAGTGCTAATATATTTAGGAACAAAGTGGGAGAAGAAATACAAACGAGAACCGTGATCTGCAATTCCATGTGCAAGTTGTGAGCCTGTGGAAATGTCAGTAATCACTGCGGAGTCCGGAGTGAACTCAACCTTCCTTCCAGATCCGGAATGAGTGATCTGATATATCGAGAGAAGATTTGCGGACAGCGAGGTAACATGAAGCACATTTGTGAATCAGCCCCCTTCATGATCAACAATTCCTTCTCCGCGCACCTTTGCGGCTGTGGCATCTCCCAAGTAAATTGGGGATCTGGTGCTTTCTTCGATGGAGGAAAATTTATCTTTTGATGCAGCCATATGGTTCAATGCACCTGAATCAAGGATCCAATATGATGGAGTGGATGTGGCAGCCATTAAAGAATGACCATCTCATGCTCTCCCTCTTGTTATGTTATCATCTTTCTTCTTTGCATTTTCGGGCACCATGAGATTGTGTTGCTGCAATTGCTTAGCCATCTCATCAATAGTCTTCCTCATGAAATTTTATTCGGGATTAAAAACTTTGGAACAGTAGATGAAAAGTGTTATTTTATTCTTCTTCTTACCCTTAGGCTTAGAAGAGTTATCTGAAGATTGTGCGGATCTCTCCTTCTTCGATTCAGGAAATTTACCCGTTCCTTTTTTCTTGTCTTTTCCACTGCTCTTTGGAGCATTAGTAGCCGCAAGTGCTTGGTTCTTGGAACACTTGATGGAACCCATTTGGACTAACTTATCTTGCTCTTGATTCAATGCTACAATTAAATCATTCAATGGAGGCATTTTCCATTTTTCCTGAGTCAATTTAGATGATTGAAAAGACGACACAAATACGGAATATTCAGGGCCTAATTTGGAGAGAATTGAAAGGATGAGTTGTTCTTCCTCTTTCGTGACTCCACATGCATTAAGTTCAATGAGGAGGGATTTGAACTTGGTGAATAATTCTTGTAGGTTTCTGAAATGAATTGGACTTAGGGATATGAGTTCATTCTCCAGTTGATGCACTCTCATTGCATCCTGGTTGTTGAATGGTCCTTCCAATGTGGTCCAGACCACATTGGGAGTAGTGGCTCTACTGACATGAAAGAGGAGATATATATAAAATGATAGGCATATCATCCCAATTGATTCATCTAATTTATTGAAATACTTTATCTTCTCTACTACAGCATTCAGTTCTTTCTCCGTTCCCATTGTTATCTGGTAAATCCCTTTGCTTCGGAGGAGCAGAGAGATCTCTGTCTTCCATTCGAAGTAATTGAAAGGATTTAGAATGAGTTTTGTGGGCTGAGAGAGATGATCCATTGCTGATTTTTGTGCCTCCTGATGATCTATACCTGCAAATAAAACCATGTACAATCCACTAGATTCAATCTAGCTCTGATACCATGTAGAATTCCTGTACAAACCCCGATAGATCTAGAATTCTAGTTAAATTGAACACAAACAATTTGCTGATATTCAAGAGATGAGAGAAATTTTTTGCTCCATAAATCAGAGAATTATATTAATCAAAAATGAATATACATGAGAAACCATCCTCAAAAATAAGAGAGGAGGTGAATATATAGAATTTCCAACATAGAAATTCTAGTCAAAAAAAGCTAGAAATAGCTAAAATAGGTGTCATAAGCTAAGGGAGACCACATAGTTCGACCTAGACCACTAAAGATACATGTCACACACTCATTAATGTCCACAGGAGTCAAGTGATGCGCATTATCTCACTTAATCTCACTTAACTAACAAGAGAAGCAATTCCAACTCACTTAACTGACCCGAAATAGTAGTTACTAATAATAGTAACGGCAAAAATCATTAATTAAGGAATAAATATCTCACTCAAAGAGGAGGTGTGCATTCCCCAATAATAGATGAGTTTTTTCATGGGGGAGTTGGAATAAATCATGAATAAATCAATAAAATCCAGAATAAATCGAGAAAATCAAGAACCGGGAGTTGAGTCTTGATCTAAAATTAGCAGTTTTCCCTAAAATCTAGGGATGAGGCGCCCTTCTTCTCTATGTGGACAAATTAGGTGAAATAAAGTGTAAATGAATGTATTAACCAAGATATAGGGGTCTAAGCTAGGTATAAACTAATGTAAGTTAGGGTTATGCTCCAACATGCATAGCATCCGCAAGGTTTGCGTGACAGAGTCCATTTGACTCAGAAAGTTTTGGAGAGATAGCTTGAAGGAAGTTTATGCAAGGAGTGCGTGACCAAGCCTTCTGACTTAGAATTTCATGAGGAGTAGCTTAAGTGTCCACAGAGTGGATGGATTTCAGAGGAGAACATGTTGCAAGGTGTGCATAGGCTGAAATTTGACTAAGTGTCAAAAGGAGTATTCCAAGAAGACGAGAGTTCGAGAAAGAACAAGCTCAGGAGGAAGAGTGGCGAGAAATATTCAAATGGAGAAGTCATTTAAGGTTTCCCAGGCTCAGTAAAACAATATTCATCTAGGATGGATTAAGATCATTCCATACCGCCAGATCTAGGAAGAGTTACATGAGGGTTACTCGTGAGGCATTTCAAAGGTCGGAGTTCAGGACACTTCGAGGTATTGAAAGGTTGGATCACTAAAATCGTGAAGTCACAAAGCGAATCTTAACCATTGACTGTGAGGAGACGCATGGCAGTGGATTAGAGAATCTGGGAGTTAAGAGCTTTGGAGGAAGTAAGCATGGAGTGAGAAAAGTTTTGTGAAGTCATGAAACCCGAAGTAAAGTTGGACCCTCAGATCCAGAGAGATACGTGGTTGCGATCCGTGAATTCAGAGAAAGTTGTTTCAGAAAGAAATAGAAGACGAGGTTGCAGTATTACCGGACCCCGAAGTGGTGAAGTGTTGGCTCGAGGTTACAACCCGTGGTCACATTAAGGAGAAGGAGTCTAGTGTGATACTATTACTCACAAATCGGTGTCATCAAGCACCGGAAAGAGGAGTTGCAAGTATTCTAAAATTTCACGCAACATCAAGGGGACCTGTGAGTGTATAAAATTCTCAGGGTCTGTTGAAGGCCCAAAGAACCAATTCGGTTCGGAGAGTTTGAAGATCCAAGACCAGGAGGTCGTAGAATCCCCAGGAGAGAAGGGGGTTGTTGCATCAAGTGTTATCAGAGTGGACACAGAATTGACGTTTGTAGGCAAAGGAGACAGAGAATTAGGATGATATCATCGAGTGGTATCAGTTACATCAACACAATATCGCCCAGGAGATCTGCAGAGCTGCTCGTAGAAAATAGAGCTAGAGAAAGGGAGATGAGAGAACTATGTGCCAGGCTTGATGCCATGGAAACATCACAAAGGAGAGAACCTGATGTTGGAGACGTCGGTGAAGTAGAAAATGAAGAAGTGGAAGTTCAAGAAGCTATAGTGGAGGGTGTTGCGGAAGAGCGCTTGTTGAAAGTGGTTGTTAAGTTCAGAGCTAGAGCCAAGATAGACATCTTAATGTATGAAGGTAATTTATATGTCAAAGTATTGCTTGATTGGATATGACCAATGGACAAGTATTTCGACTATGAAGATGTCAATGAAAATAAAAAGGTGAAACACGGTGTCACCAGGTTGAAAGGACACGTAGCACTATGGTGGTATGAACTGCAGGCTGACAGGAGAAGAAAAGAAAAACAAAATATTAAGAGATGGAATTGAGTGGTAGCCAAGCTAAAGGAGAAATTAATACCCAAGGACTACCAGAAAAATATGTTTGGGAGATTGTAGAACCTCAAACAAAAAGGGATGACTGTGAAGGAGTACACAGAGGAGTTCTACACATTGAACATTAGTGCTGGGGAAAAAGAGAGAGATGAGGAAAAAGTTGGCAGGTACATCAATGGCCTAAGATATGAAATCCAGGACGAAATCAGCATGATGACAATAAGGACAGTAGAGGATGTGTACCAGATTGCGTTGAAAGTCGAAGAGAAGTTGGCCAGGAAGCAAAGTCAACAAAATACAGGTAGGAGCTTGAACAAAGGCAAAGGAGTTTCCCATGAAAGACGCAGAAGCCCAAAGGTGAGGCGGAGAAACCACATAGTCACTCTGAGAGAGGAGGAAGTTCCCTAGGAAGGCAAAATGGTGGTAGCAACTCTTTTTCTAGAGGAAGATGAAGAGGTAGAGGAGGTGAGATAAATTTTTATGCCTATGGAAAGGTAGGACACATGTCTTGGGAATGTCCCGAGAGAAAGAAAGAAGGAGGTCAAGCTCACATTTCGGAAGCATAGAAGCGAGATGTTGAGGTAGAAGGCACAGAATATGGGAGATATTTGATGATGAAGAAAGTTCTCTTAAATCCAGAGTCAGATATTGAAAATTCGGTGTAGAGGAACAGTTTGTTCATGATAGCTTGCAAGACTAAAGACATAGTATGAAAGGTGATAATTGATAGTGGGAGCACTGATAACTTAGTATCCACAGAGATGGTGGATAAATTGGAGCTAGAGACAACTGTACATCCAACATCGTATAAAGTCTCATGGTTGCAGAAAGGTCATCAGGTAACAGTCACTAAACAATGCCTGGTTGAATTTAAAATAGGAGGATATAGAGATGAAATTTTGTGTGATGTCATTCCCATGGATGTATGTCATGTTTTATTGGGAAGACCATGGCAGTATGACAGGAATGTCATTCACGATGGGAGAAGAAATACTTATACCTTGGAGAAGAATGGTAGGACACATATGTTGTTGACAATTCAGGAGAAGAAAGTGAAGGATGAAGCCAACATGATTAAACTTAGCATGAGTGGGAAGGAACTCCTGAGTGAAGTTAAGAAGGAATAGGAGATGCAGTTTTCTATAGTGAGGAAGTTGAAAGTTATCCTTACAAGTACTTCTATGGAAGATTTTCCTGAGTAAATTCAAGAGTTGCTGGAAAATTTTGCTGACATAGTCGTATATGAGTTTCCAAGCTCATTTCCACCTATCAGAACTATCACCCATCACATTGACTTGATACCAGGAGAAATCCTACCAAACAAAGCAGCATACAGACTGGCACCTCAAGAGAATGAGGAGGTGAAAATACAGGTTCGGGATCTATTAGACAAAGGTTTGGTTAGGGAAAGCTTGATTCCATGCGCAATACCAACTATGTTGAGTCCAAAGAAGGATGGAGAATGTGTACAGAATCAAGGGCCATAAATAAGATCATGATTAGGTACATATTTCCATTTCCAAGTATGGATGACTTAATGGATTGTTTGATTGGAGAAAACTATTTTTCAAAAATCGATTTGAAAAGTGGATATCACCAGATAAGGATGAGAGAAGGTGATGAGTAGAAAACAGCCTTTAAGACAAATGAGGGGTTGTATGAATGGTTTGTTATACCATTTGGCTTAACAAATGCTTCGAGTACTTTTATGAGATTGATGAATGAAGTGTTGAAAGATTTTATTGGTAATTTTGTGATCGTATATCTGGATGATATACTAGTCTTTAGTCAAACTGAAGAAGAGCATATGAGGAACTTAACATTAGTGATGAAGAGGTTATAGCAGGAGAAGTTATTGACAAATTTAAATAAATCCTCTTTCATGAAGACATAACTAATTTATTTGGGTTTTGTGATCTTTTCGAATGAATTGAAGATGGATCCCAAGAAGGTGAGAGAAATCAGAGAATGATCATTACCGAATATATTTAAGGTAAGAAGCTTCCATAAATTAGCAAGTTTTCAGAAGTTCATCAAAAATTACAGTGAGATTAATGCACAGATGATGGATATAGTGAAGAAAAGATGCAAGTCTTTCAAATGGATAGAAGAGGTTGAGAAGAGCTTCAACATATTGAAGGAGATTATAACGGAACAATCGATTTTGGTTTTGCTGGATTTTGGGAAGACATTTCAGGTGAGATGCGATGTGAGTGGAGTTTCCATTGGAGCGGTTTTAATCCATAATTCAAGCCTTGAAGAAATGGAGGCACTATCTCGTTCCAAAAGAGTTTGTTTTGTAAAGAGATAATTAGGATTTACAATTCATAACCAGACAAGAGAAGTTAAACCAAAGACATGCCAAGTGGATAGAGTTTATGAAAAATTTCACTTTTGTCATTAAACATATTTCTGGTAATGCTAACAAGGTTGTTGATGCATTGAGCAGGAGATGTCTAATTCTGCAGGAATTTAAATTGAAGACCTTGGGTTTTGACCACCTTAAGTAAATGTATCATGATGATCTAGATTTCAAAGAAACATATGAAGCATGTGTGAATGTTGTACTCAGAGACAGAAGCCAATGGGGCAAATATCTGATTTAGGATGGGTTGTTGTTCAAAGGATGTTTGTTGTGCATACTAAAGTGTTTGATGAGGGAGAATTTGTTGAAGGAAAATCATAGTGGAGGTCTAGCGGGACATTTTGGCCATGACAAAACATTTGCACAGTTGAATGGTTCATATTATTGGCCAAGTATGAGAGAAGAGGTGAAAATGTTTGTGAACAGATGTAAGATTTGATAGTATGCAAAGGGGAAGAAATAGAATACTGGGTTGTATCAACCATTGCCTATTCCAAAGAGGCCTTGGGAAGCAATAAGCATGGATTTTGTGTTGGGATTGCCAAGAACACAACGAGGAAGTAATTCCATATTTTTGGTAGTGGAAAGATTTTAAAAGATGGCACACTTTATCCCATGCCAGAAAACTAGTGATGCAACGCACGTTGCTAAATTGTTTTTTAAGGAAGTTGTAAGACTCCATGGATTGCCCAGGAGTTTTGTTTCAGACAAGGATACCAAATTTGTTAGTCATTTCTAAAGAACGTTGTGGAAAAAGCTGGGAATAGAACTATCCTTTAGTTTTTCATATCACCTTCAAACAGATGGATAGACTGAGGCGGTGAATCAAAGTTTAGGAGATTTGTTGAGGAGTTTGGTCACTGAACACCATAGCCAGTGGGATCAAATTCTAACACAAGCAGAGTTTGAATATAATGACTCAGTGAACAGAAGTACTGGAAAGATTCCATTTCAAATAATGTATGGAATGAATCCGAGGGGAGTGTCAGAGTTAAGATATCTAGAGAAAATTGAATTTAGGAGCGTTGGAGCCGAAGACTTTGCTGCAGAAATGCATGAACTTCATAATCAGATCAAGGAGCAGTTTAAGAGGAGCAGCAGTGAATACAAATGCAGAGATGATAAACATAGAAGGAAACTTCAATTTGAAGTTGGAGATCAAGTTCTATCACATCTTAGGAAAGAGAGGTTCCCAAGACGAACATATAATAAACTAAATCTGAAGAACATAGGACTATGAAAAATCCTAAGAAAATTTGGTGAGATTGCTTATGAGATAGAGTTTCCAGAAGATGTGGGTATATCGCCCATATTCAACATTGCATACGTGTATCCTTATAGGGAAGATGGAGCTGGAGGACCTGAATATCAGAAGGATATCCAATGGAAAAAGTAGATTCCTGTAGCAGGGATGCCGCAGATGGAGCAAATCATAGATCGATGAATTGGTAAGAAGATGAGAAGGAAAACATATTTTGAATATTTAGTAAAGTGGAAAGGACAACCAGTAGAAGATGCAAGTTGGGTGAATGAAGGAGATATCCAGAAGCATGGAAGGTTAGTGCAGGATCTCATGGAAGGGAGTACATGAATTTCCATCCAGAGGAGTATAATGTAGGAGCATTGCTAGCAAAGCACAAGCGGAGGACAGTTAGGTGCACTAGCGCACATTTTGAAGAAATTTAAAATTTTGAAGAGAACGTATCACGCAAAACTTTTGAAAAGAGTTGTAATTAAAGAACATCTTAAATGTTTTAGAGATGGATGATTTCATGAGGAAATCAGGGAATGTATTTTATTTTAATGAAGTTGAGTGCACTACATATTCGATGTGTTCGACCTAATCTATCTATCCCAAATATTTATGGTAATAAATTCTAAGTATTTGATAGCTTTTAATTCGATAGGATAGTTTTAGAGTAGTTGGAGGAAAGAGCTTGAAGAAACCTCTTGTATAAAATATTTTTATTTTTTCCCAGTAGAGGTTGTTGTTATATTGCAGAGAGGTTGTTGAATCTATTGTATAGATTGCGGTTGAAATTGTTGTTGATGGGTTGTTGATAAGTTGCAGATAGTTGTTGTAGAAGTTATTGAAGCAGTGTATGAACATATGTATATTTCAGTTGAATGAATATAGCAGAGGAGCATTGTCCCAAATGTGTGGTGTTGATGTGTCTATATGAATGAATGAATGGTAGACTTTCTGTTTATTTTGGAATTTTCTGTTATTTCTTGTTCTTGTGTTCATGAATGCATTTACATGGATGAATGTATGAACTTATGAAGATTTAGATAAGTTTCAATTGTTTCTCTTCTACGAGCAAGTGAAAGTGTGCATAGTGTCTACAAGGAGTGCATTTTCATAGCCTGGTTCAACTCATAGGCTTAGAAGAGATAACATAAACTTATGTGTGCAAGGAGTGCATAGCATCTGCAAGGTGAGCATGACAGAGTCCATTTGACTCAAAAAGTTCTAGAGACATAGTTTGAATGTGTGTGACCAATTCTTCTGACTTAGAAGTTCAGAAGGAGCATTTGAAGTGTCCACAGAGTGGTTGGATTTTAGAGGAGAACCTGTTGCAAGGAGTGGATAGGCTGAAATTCGACTAAGTTTCGAAAGGAGTATTATGGCAAGACGAGAGTTCGAGAAAGAACAAGCTCAGGAGGAAGAGTGGCGAGAAATATTCAAAAGGAGAATTCCTTTAAGGTTTCCCAAGCTCATTAAAATGAGATATGTCTAGGAGGGATTGGGATCATTCCAGACCGCTAGATCTGGGAGGAGTTGCATGAGGGTTAGTCATGAGGCATTTCGGAGGTCGGAGTTCAATACACTTCGAGTTATTAAAAGGTGGGATCACCGAAATCGTGAAGTCGTGAAGTGAATCTTAACCGTTGGCTGCAAGGAGACGCGTGGCAGCGGATTATATAATATGGGAGTTAAGAGGTCTGGAGTAAGTAAGTGTGGGGTGAGAGAAGTTTCCCGAAGTCACGAAACCCAAAGTAAAGTTGGATCTTCATATCTAGACATATACGTGGCAAAGATCCGTGAATTCAGAGAAAGTTGTTTCAGAAAGAAACCAAGGAGGAGGTTGCAGTATTACTGAAGCCCAAAGTGGCGAGGTGTTGGCCCGATGTTAAATCATATGGTCACACTAAGGAGAAGGAGTCTAGAGTGAGACTAGTACTCACAAATTGGTGTCATCAAGCGTCAGAGAGCGGAGTTGCAATTAGTCTGAACTTTCACGCAACATCAAGGGGACCTGTGAGTGTATAAATTTCTTAGGGTTTGTTGAAGGCCTGAAGAACCAATTCGGTTCGGAAAGCTTGAAGATCCAAGACCGGAAGGTCATAGAATCCCCATTAGATAAGGGGGTTGTTGCATCATATGACTATAGAAAGAATAATAAAGAAGTCATCCATTGTGGATGTAGCCTAAGGTTGGTTGAACCATGTTAACCACTATGTATTCTTGTCTATTATTTGGTTTATCAATGAATATTCTATTTATGCATGTAGATTAGATTTGCTTCTTACATGATCAATGTGAAATAGTTATGTATGTTACAGTAATTGGGTTATGCTGCAATAGGAAGTATAATGGTACTATTTAACTGGATTCACTAAGTACCCAAAGAAGAACAAATACAAGATGATGCACACATACCAAATAAGTAAGAATGAATAAAATAATTTCCTCCCATTCCCTCACTACTGCAGAAACTAAGTTCCTGCAACCCGAATAGATGCCTCGGGTGAGACTTCACTTGCATGCAAGTGATGTCGAAAGGTCTAATGTCTGAAGGGTTTTGTTGGTTAAAATAACTTGAACCTAGGGTCTTACAACCGTGCACCAACATTGTCACACACCTGACTCCCTAAGTACCCTTTTTAACAGATGAGGGTATAAATATTTCGCTTTCCTACAACTCCCTAAATTCCTTGGATGATGATTCCATCGCCTTGTGCTCACTGATAGCTTTCCAATGATTAGGACCTTGTCCAAAACCGATTTCTAGTTTGAGAGTTACATTGTTCCAAAGTTTTAGGACATTTTTGGCCAATGGCCATCCCCTTTTCCACGTGGCTTTATCTCTTTTGTATTGTCCAACCTGGCACTTTCATGGCCTGAGTCATTGTGCTCTAGAAATGATGTGGCCCCTAGAGGAGTGGTTACAGGGGATTTTCCCTGAGACTTCACAAATATCGGACCTTTGGCCATTCTTCATTCATGTACATGTCCAAAACCCTCCCCAGAGATCTGAAGTCTCGGAGTCTCTTTCCTCTTCATAATATATGGTGGAGCTCAATCCATCATTAAATATAATGGTTGAGATTCACCCACACCCAACACATAGTTTAGACATGACCAAAAGGGTCCTACACTTAATTCCTGTCAAATCCCACGATTCCGCGTGGAACTATCTAGGCCTACCACATCACCATGGCATACGTGAGCTCATCCAATCGAATTTGGATGCTACAATAAGGGAACTTCAGTGCTTCAGCACTTTGGCATTTAACACATCCTCCTAAATCCTCGAATATCCTGGAGTCTTGGAGTTCCAAAGTTATGGAATTCCTCTCCACTTACTCTGGCCTTCAGCCTTCAATATATTCTTACCCATTGCACCTTACGTTTCTCATAGTAAGACTTCGTCGAAGTGTTTATGTTGTCCTTCCACTAGTGGATCGAATGGTTGAGAAACGATCCCAACAAACCCTCAAATCAACGACTCACATCACTCCCCAATTCTTCCCCATGATCTAATGCTTGGCAGGATTTCATTCCTCCGGGATTTCGTGACTCCGCGTCCCTTACAGTCCTTCACCAAATAATTCCCCGAAGGGATACCTACCGGAGAGGTCAAAAAGCATGGATGATTGTTTTCTATCGATTGATGGTGTCGCTTACTCTATCCTTCCAATATAATCAATTTAAGAGCTAATAAGGGTCATGAAGGATCCTTACATATACGGCCCACGTTACTTCACGATTTCGGGATTCGGGGATTCTGACCATTTAACACCTTTTTACTCTCGAAGTGGCTCAACATCGAATGACCATAGGACTCACCAATCCATGCCAATGACTAAGGTTTATTTCTCTATATAACAGTTTCGATAGTGCCCAAAATGGAAATGGACGACTACAATAGCACGATCATTTTTACAAAGGGTATTCTCTGTGCAATACCCTACTCCACTCGTTCGCAACAGGATGTTGACAGGTGTCCCTTCCATGAAACCTTGGAATCCAAGCTATCACAGTGCATCATTATGACGTCACTCTTTCTATCTCTCTCAAGTACATTATAGTTGAATTCATGGACCTAGGGGTTGGATTTGGGTCACGTCGAGTTATAATACTCGGCCCTATGGATATAGCTTATGCATGAACTTAACAATCCTGCAACATTAAGAAGCTTCTTCCTACTAGGTTATTAACCTATCTTCCTTGGGTTCTTATGCCTTTAACGGGACCCTTGGGTCTTGGAGACCCTACCTTCTCCAAACCATATAATCTCCTATATTTGATGGCCTCCTTTGGCCTTCGACATGCCATTATCGCTGCATTACATCCCTTCCGGGGATCATCAATCCTTTCCTATGGTTCTAATTTCCTTTCTCTTGGAACCATCACTGCATCAAATTACACATTTACCTTTATTTATATACCTTTATTCCTTATGTACATAGAAATCATAGATAGAGGTTTACTTTATTTGTCTTATAATATTACAAGATAATTTTATTCAATTGTGGAAGGCATGCACCAAACTTGTCATCCTACATCACCCAAATGCAAGAGTTTACAAATGAAAACAAGCATTTATATCATTAATCATGCAATGCACATCTCTAACACAATCACAAACGTCCAATCACACATTTCAATTCAATTACATAGAATATGTGAAATACTTATATGTATTGTAAGTTAGAGCTACCAAACCGATTGTGGGTGTTCGCCTTTCCACCTAATATGTGAACATTTCTCTCTTTTGCCCGGGTCTTCTACAAAATCTCGGAGGTCACTCTCCTTCTTACTACTCTTGGTGAATATTTTTCCTCACGCCCTACCTAGCCCAGGCCTCTTCGAGGTTTTTCAGATGCCTTCCCAGCATCAAGATCGTGGTATTTGTTGTCACAAGGGCAGACCCAAGGTTCAATGCTACAAGAGAGCACCAACAAAACCCTAACTACCATCCCTTTCGGCAACACCTGCAAAGAAGATGAAGTCTCACCTGAGGTAGAGGCAGGGGTGGTTGCAAGACTCAGGTGTCTGCAACCTTAGCTGGGAAACAGATCTATAATTATATCGCTTATAGAGCACTTAGCATCGATCATTCACCAATATTCAGTCCTTATTATACTTCGCAGATAGCACAGAGCATCGTAGCATTCACTTAGATCTAAGGTATCTTAGTACTTAGCAATAGTAAAACAGATTAGATTCAGTAGATCAGCACTAAGCATCTTCATACATATCAAATACGCCATTCATACACATCTAATATGAACAAAGCATAAATATATCCATCTGGATATATTGAAGCACTTAGAAAAGGCAGAGATAAGCACAACAAGTCAAGGCACAAAGCATAACACACAAATTTACGTGGTTCACCCCCACCCTGGGGCTACGTCCACCAACTCTTCTTCTTTATTATCGTCAGCCAATCGGTTACAAGCAAAAATCCATAGAAACCCTTACTTCGCAAAGGACATAAGATTTACGCAGCCCACTAGATCCTTCTTCCTTTCCTTTCATCACACAGCCTTCTATATCTTCACACAGGGACTTGCACTAAGATCTTCAAGTCTATACAGAATGCACAAAACTCTCGATCACACAGATCCCTTATTGGCACTTAGCCTATATCACATAGATAAAATACAATCCTCCTCTACTAGATGCCTAGATGTTTATTTATACATTACAAAAGTGGGCCTAAACGTGGGTAAACCCACGGGCCAACATCCCTTTCCCATTACATTGTCCCAAAACCCAAAAAGGGACTTGAAAGTGGGTTGAGATCCCTTGATCTCTGTTTTGTCTGGCACTCCATATTCGACAGGCTGTCGAAGTCCCAAAAACGGTCAAATATGACCAAGTAACTTCAAAACTTGGTCAAGGGCCAACAATATTCTTTATTTTTCCAAGGTCGAGTCTCTGGCCTATTAGGCCAATCAAAATACAATCCTTGGTCTTCCTACCTCCACTTCTCTGGAGACAACAGAAGTCTCCCTTCTTCCCACTGAGTTCAAGGCCTCCACAGGGTTTATCATATGCCTTCTCGGCTAGATATCTTACCAGCCAGCATCAGTCCCCGGCCCTCGTTTTCTCTAGTTTGGGATTCGAGTCTTCTATGTTCCAAATCATAACTCATCCATGAGTTCTATGATATTTTTCCAAGCCCCCTTCTAGGAATGGTCTTCTTCTCACCTACAGAACTCTATTTTGTTCTCCCCATTTTTCTCTCTTTTCCTATCTGCCTTTTTGTATTCTCTTTCACGTCTCCCCCCAGGAAGGTTCTGGACCTATCATATTCCTTCTTCCAGAAGGAACTCAAGTCAATCTAGGCTTGTAGGAATATTGCACTATGTGGTACTTCAGGCTAACAATTTTTTGTCTTCTCAGCGAGGCCCTCCATGCTTCTATTCATTGGGGTAGTTGGTTGTTCAACAACTAGTCCTTTTCTCATTAACTAATTTTTCCTTGGGAACAGGATGAGGCTTATTATTCCAGATCAAATATTTCAGCAAAGAGGATTGGGTCATCTTGGCATGATGAACCCTATATTCAGGTTTCCTCACTCTTTCCTCTATTGGTATCATGGCCAGTACTTCAAGGATTCACCCCCACATTCAGTTGTTGGAAATATAAACAATAATACATTTATATTTTTCACATGCCATGGCATGGTAATCATAAGTAATGATTAATTACAAGTTGGGGGAAACAAGGGTGTTACAAACAAACGGTTTTGTTGTCGGGACCCAGAATATGTGATTGAGGGAATATTTTGGAGGCCAACAAGGAAAGAGATCTCAGAATGGATATAAGGGAAGGAACAAGATTTTTCTTGAAAAGATAATAGAATCCCTCGGATGAGCAACAAGCAATGGATGCAAAGGTTTGTGTACACAGAACTACATGAAATTTTCATTGGAAAATTTATGATTATTCTAACTGAGTGGTTAGAAATATTAGTGGATAATACTAAAAGGTATTGAACCACAGCACTGAGGAACTGGACTCCCGAGTTGGTAAGGAAGTTTAATTTTATAAGTAATAATACTTCGTGCACAAATGATTTCTAGTTGGACAGTATATTGGAAGGCTATATTACAGAATTTTGAGTGGATTGTACCTGGTCATATAGTGTTGCAGAGAGGGACGTCTTCAAATTTCCGCGCAGAAGGTTCATGAAATCATTGGCTATGTCGATAAAGATGTTGTTGTGAAACAAGTGTGTGATGACAATGGATTCTAATTTCTAAGTAGATTTGTGCACATAGGGGAACTGGGGAATGACAAGAGGAGGTTCTAAAGGTAGGAAAACATGAAGGAAGAAATGTTGGAATGGAGGTATAAGGATGCAGAGAAATGAAGAGGTTGTTTCAGAAGAAGAAGATGAGTGAAAGAAGATACAAGAGGTTAAATACTGGGGCTGAGAAAGGAGAGTCACGCAGTGAGCCTTAGGGAGGAGAACCATGTGAAATTGTCCATATCGTAGAGATATCGCATGTAGAAGGAGAGGAAGGGAATTACCATTTTGGTCCCATAATAGAATATTTCGTAGGTCCCACTTGGACGGGATCCTATGTAGATTCCACAACCCTGTGTGTGTCACCTAGATCAGAAATTACATTCGAGGATATGTAAAAAGAACTCATAGTTAAAAAGGGTGGACAATGTAGCGTAAGTCATAGCGGTGGAATTAGTGTGTAGAGTCAGATTCAACCAACATAACCTAGGGGAGGTACTACACAAAGAAACATGGCAGGGGTAGACAACACCCTCAGACTACCCGAGTTCCAGGGAGTTGGGTTAGATTAGATTACTGCACAGAATATTGTCCTAAAATACTTGCAAAGTGGAATGCAAGAGGAAATTAGAACCAGTACCCAAATCAAAATGTATAGAAAATATCAACCAAAAAATGCAATGAAGGACCTAGAAGAGGAGTTTTTACGCATGGAGGAACTAGAACAAGGGCTGATACAATGAATGGAGGGAAGTAGGCTGAGAAGTGGGTCAGGAAATCAGCAGGACCTACTCCAACATTTGACCCTCAACAAGGAAAGGAGACATATCAGAGGGAAAGAAAAGAGACACTAGGATCGTATTGGGTAGCATCAACATCATCTACGCCTCATGTTTGTGGTCGCACTATGCCAGAGAAGCCACTTGGAAAGGTAAGTAATATAAGAGAGATCCTGAGAAGTTGCATAGATTGAATGAAATATGAAACCATGTTGAATGCATTATATGAAATGATTGATCATTGTGCACAAGAAATGGAATCTCCTGTTGCACGGAGGGTAGTGAATCAGGTACTGCGCAGAAAGAGGACCAACGAAGAATTCAGATTAAGTGTGCAGATTGGGGAATATGATGTGGATAATGTTATCTTGGACTTGGGGTGTGATGTGAATTTGCTACCAAATCATACCTAGGAGATGATGGGGAAACCTAAGATAATATGGTCTCTTGTTCAATTAATATGAGAAAACTAGCACAAGATAGTACCAATTGGCTAATTGACAGGAGTACATGTGAACATACATGGAGTGCATAGGATAGGAGACTTTAAAGTCGTTGAGATCATGAATGATATTCAACCATATCTAGCATTTATGGGACTTCAATGGGATTTTGATAATCAATCGATCATTAATATGAAGAGGAGGGAAATAATATTTGAAGTAGGAGACCTGAAGGTTATTGCACCATTGGACCCGATAGAAGGAAACAGGTACATAGAGCTGGCAAGAGGGAATGAAATTAACAACTTGTATAACATGACTGCATGTATGGATGATTAAGTTAACCCCACTATAGATGGTGTGCTAAGTTTTAGAATTATTATTTCGTGTGCATCATCTTTAGAAGAAGGTTTGGAACATTCGCAACAGAGGATGCATGAAGTATCAACTAGACGATGTGCGTGAATAACACGATCATTGCGATGGATTGGAATAGAGTTATGTGATCCACCCAGGTATGATGGATTGACTTACATAATATTTCATGTGAATGCATTTGAGTTGTAGGTACTTGAGCAGCAAAGGATGTTGGCTCTAGATGTTTTCCTGAGAGATACTCCATCTAGATGGTGGGTTGCACATAAAGAGGGGATGGAAGACTAGTCGCAGTGTAGGAGAATAATTAATGTTATATCTTGTACCGAGTTAAAGAATATTGCACAAAAATATACAGGGATGAATGACCCAGTAGGTCAAGTTGAGCAATGTAGAAACAGATGGAGCTTGACACCAAAGGAGGAATGGATGCACATATTTATACATACACTGGATACAATTCTGAAGAACTGGTATCTAGAGATGGAAATGTGCAGAGAAACAAAAAGTTGGGATGAGATAGTTCAAAGGTTTAAGGTAAATTTTACTTTTGAACATGAATATCCACTAATAGATTCAGTGTTATAGGTCATTCGAACCAAGATATTCTCAGAAGAAGAGCTGATGGAGGTGGTACCAATGTGCAATGCGCATAGATCTTTGATGAGTGTTCATGAATTACTCGAATGATACAATGTCGTGAAAGAGGAACATGATGAGGAAGATACTGGGAATGTGAAAGTACCCGAAATTGAGGGGGGGCGTGTAGTAGAAGGCCAAACCTTGAATCTTCTATGTATACATAGCCAATAAATACACGAAAAGTAAACATTGGGACGACAAAGAATCAAAAGTTTGTGCAAATAGGAGATTATTGGAGTGATGAAAGTTTGGAGAAGATTGTATATTCATTGCGAGAGTATCAGGATCTATTTTTGTTATTGGATAAATCAGTGAATTCGGACATAAACTGATCTCCCTAGATCCACCAGGATCTAGAAAAAAACAAGATAGGACATGACGCTTTCCCGAAGCTTTAATAATTGATTTTACTATCAAACAAGAGATGAATGACATACCTTTGAATATCGCTTCCTTATATCTTTTTTGTCCCTACTCCGCTCCAGTGCTCTTCTGATATTGGATCTGCAATGAAACACAAACCAACCAAAGTGAAAGAAACAATAGTATATTCAATGAAAACTTACACATATGATCAAGGAGTCATGTAATAAAATGAGAATGATTTTATGGGAAAGAAACATGCCACTGTATTATATTAAGTAAAAGTGGAAGATACAACCAAACATCCTTGATGTTGCAAGGTTCCCTTTCGGTGGCCCTTTGCTCCAACACAAACACTTTCTCCAAACTTGCATGAAGAATATCCACAATAAATTGATGGACAGATGAAGACCTCAAGCATCAATAGATATAGAATCCCTCACACAATTCTCAGCATATTCTTTCATTAATTTCGTGCTTTCTTTCTTGCTTAACATTTTCCATGAGAAATCCATTATTATATAGGAGAAAGAGAGATGGTTAAAGAGACTAGGATGATCCCACCAAATTAGAGAAGTGAGTAGGATCCCAACCATACAGATGCCACCTCATATTCTAGAAGATCCCTTCTACAACTTTCGTGAACTTCGACCTTTTCTTAGTCTTTCAACGTCGATGCACCCTGGCTATAGTGCAGCCTGCGGAAACATCGCAAGTCGGTTTCATGACAGCCTATGGGGATCAGGAATTTCCACACTGTACCTTATGGCTAGCCTGCAGTGGCCTTCTAAAAACAAGTTTTGTAGAAGAGGGAGCTAGTCACTTCTCTCATGAAGAAAGGTTCTTTTGGAAGCCTGAACACATGTTGTAGAAACATCACCAGAGTGACTAAAATAGTGTGTAACAATTTCCAGCTATAGAAATGAAGGGGATAGTTGGTGAATTAGGTGAGATGAAAATACCTTTGAAACCAGGTGCTAAACCAGTGCAACAGATACCCTACAGGTTAAATCTGAAGTACAAAGAGAAGGTGAACAAAGAAATACAAAGGATGTTGGATGCAGGGGTCATTCAACCAGTGGTGGAATCAAAGTGGATAAGTCAAATGGTACTGCAAGACAAGAAAACAAGAGGAATCAGGATTTGCATATATCTGAGGAAGTTGAATGATGCATGTCTACATGATCAATTCCCAACACCGTTCACAGATGAGGTACTGGAGAATGTAGGAGGGTAGGAGGCTTATTCTTTCATGGATGGATTCTCATGATACCATCAGATCAAAATTGCATAGGAGGATAGGTATAAGACTACTTTTGTGATAGAGTGGGGAAGTTATCAATACACAATGATGCCCTTTGGATTGAAGAATGCACCTGCATTTTTTTCAAGAGTTGTGGTTGAAAATTTTAAGGAAATTATTTATAAGTTTCTTGAAGTGTAATTAGATAATTGGACTATGATTAGTCTTCCAAAATATTACATAGAACTACACAAGTTAATGTTGGATAGGTGTAGACAGTGTCAAATTTCCTTGAATTTGAAGAAGTGTATTTTTTGCGCATCTTTTGGAATTGTGTTACACCATGTGGTCTACGAGTAGGGATTATTAGTAGATCAGGAAAAGATTGCAGTAATTATGGATATACAATCACCTACATTAGTTAGATAGTTGACGGAAACTCTGTGTCACATAGGATATTACATGAAGTTTATCAAAGGTTATGCACAGATTACAGCACCTATGGAGAAGTTACTGACAAAAGGAAGAGAAGTTCCAATGGAATGAGGACTGTCAAAAGGGTTTGGACACCTTAAATTAGAAATTAGTGACCATGTTGATTTCAATCTTTCCAGATTGGAAAAAGGAATTCCATGTTCATGTAGATGCATCGCCCGTATCTTTGGGCACAGTACTGTCTCAACCAGGGGAAGGAAACATAGATCACCCAATTGCTTTTGGAAGAAGGAATCTATCCATAGCAGAGAAGAATTACACTACAATATAACAGAAAGGATTAGAAATGGTATATGCGTTGAAAAATTTTATACATTATTTACTCGGTTCTCACTTTAAGATGTATACAGACCATTCAGAACTAAAATACTTAGTGAACAAGCCAGTGTTGGGGGGGAGAATATGCAGGTGGTTACTGATGTTTCGGGAATAGAATTTTGAGTTTGTTCTGAAACCAGGGAAGTTGAATGTAGGACCTGATAACTTATTGTGCATACTGTTAGGAGAAGATGCAGGGAACCTAGATGACATATTTCCAGATGCACGGTTATTTGCAATTAAAATGGCAGATGAATACTTTGTAGACATCATGTATTTTTTAAGTACATGAATGGTCCTATTAGACATGACAGTCATGCAGAAGAAACAATTAGTGGTTAAAGAAGAAAATTATCAGCTTATTGCAGGGAACTTATACAAGTTAGGTGCGGATGGAATATTGAGACAATGTGTGTTGGAGCCTGAAAAAAATATGATACTCATAGAAGCACACGAAGGGATTGCAGGACACTATGTAGGTAAAGAGACTATGTAGAAGATATTGTGCACAGAGATCTGGTGGCCTACACTTCATAAGGATGCTAAATAATAATTTTATGCATGTGATGTATGTGAAAGGGTGGGAAATCCATACAGGAGGAATGAAATTACTTTATACCCACGGGTTACATTGCAAGAATTTTATAAATGGACCATAGACTTTGTGGGGACAATCAACCCATCAAAAAGAAGATCACGAGCGAGGTACATAATCACTATGAAAGATTATTTGACCAGATGGGCAGAAGCAGCAATAGTCACAGACTACACCATGGAGACGACTGCATGGTTTCTATTTGATAATGTAGTTATACAATTCAGATGTCTGCGTATATTACTTAGTGAGCAAGGAACACACTTCATGAATAAGACAATTGTAGAATTGACTGAGGAATTTCAAATTCATCACCAGAAGAGCACGTCGTATCACCCTCAGGCTAATGGGACAGTAGAAGATTTTAATAAAATTTTGGAAAATGTGTGAAAAACATCTACAATGTAGGGAGAGATGATTGGGACTTAAGAGTTCTTGTAGTGTTGTGGGCATACAGCACTACAAGAAATAAGTTGATAGGGAAGACAACTTTTAGGTTGGTCTATGGGAAAGAAGTAGTGATCTCGATGGATTTTATTCTACCTAACCTATTTGATGCAATGATTACTGATCTTTCGAACTTTAGCACACTCGAGGAAATATTTTCATAGTTAGTACATCTAGAGGAAGATCAGTTTGTCACAAGCTTCTATCAGCAAGTTCAAAAATCAAGCAAAAAGGCATGGCATGATAGACATATTAAACAGAAAAATTTCCAAGTGGGATACTTAGTATTATTCTATGAAATTAAATTTATGCAGCATCCAGGAAAGTTTCTCATGCATTGGTTAGGGCCTTAACTGATTCAGCATATGACGAAGGCAGGTGTTGTGCAATTGGAAACCTTGAATGGAGAAGCCCTGGGATGAATCGTAATTGGAGTCGGTTAAAACCCTATAGAGACGGTCGATCGTCCATGCATTAATATGAATTGTGAGAGAACACATGTATCATAGTAGTTGTACTATAGTAGGAAGGTCAAATACAGGGAAAAAGTAGAAAAAGGAAGAAAACAAATAAAAAAATGGAAAACAAGAAATGCAAAGGTAAACAGGAAGTATCACATGGAAAAAGGGAGTATCACGCATATAATAGAAACAATAGGGTCAGTTAAGTGCCCGAAAAATTCAATCACAGGACAAGACCATTAAGGGCATTAAAGCATAGAAACAACAACTAAAAATCCATAAACGAAGAAATGTATTGGAGGTACATATTCATAAATAGAAGGCATCGTCGAGGATCGGGACAAAATGGAAAATATAAGGAAAATTCCAGTGGAAGATTGGAATTAATTCCATAGTAAGGAAAGTATTAATGGTTAATGGATAATTCTAACAGGATTCGACATTTACATTGGGTGCGAATGCAATTATACAGATGTCGAAGGGTGATAAAAGCGTATGAGGGCCGACAAAAAAGGTTATTTTCATTTGATAAAGAACGGTAAGCATAAAGAGCGAACTATATCTAAACCATAGTCGAATGAGAACCAGCATAAAGCAATCATTGAACTCATATGTAGAGAACAATGGCACCACTAAAATTTGGATCACCATCAGCTGCAACACACAAGCAACCAAAAAGACCACTAGTTGTGTCAAGGGTCGAGGAAACACCTGGAGATTCAACTTTGCAGGTGAGTTTTCACAGGGATTATATACCGCCATGAATAAACACCGCACCTCAAGTTAAAGTACCTACAGACGCTAAATACCCACTAGTCACACCAGAAATAAAAGTTGGTGTAATTGTTGAAGGAGACATTCTAAGGAAGATTGCTTCCTCGAAGTTTGCAGACCATGATATCACGGATGAACAGAAGTTTCTAGAGCTAGAACGAGAGAAGTATTTGTGTGCCAAAAGAATACCAGGGACATGATAAATCCTTCTTGAACCATAGACTTGGGCAACATGACTAGAAAAATCAGGCATACTGAACCTGTTGGACATCCCACAATTTCGTTGAAGTCTGGAAATAAATGCATGTGTCAAAATGCTACTAAGTTGTGTCCACATAGGGATGTTGTGGATAGACACACTAATGTCGATTGATACCTAATTAATTGTGTGGATCATAGATTTTCCAATAGTAGGAGTATATTCATAAATCGTATTCTCAAACAAGTCGGGGGAGAAAGAACTATCAGAACCCATGAAGGACAAGTTCCACACCTTCAGAGGAAACAGGGGGATCGATGTCGCAAACATAAATCATGTCGGTGTGCAATTTTCAATGCAGCTGTTGTCCTGAAAATTGTTGAGGAAATGTCACAAGGTCAGTGTCGACAACAATAATCATAGCCACAAAAAAATGCGTAAAGGGGGTCCAAATGAATTGGGCCACCTTTTTGGTGAATCAGTTTTGGACAAACTGCATAGAATCCTAAGAGAAAGGAACAAAGTTTCATTATTCATGACTTCTTATTTTGATTGCGCTAGTTGGATGGAAGGAGTTTGGTGATTACCAATGGATGAGAGTAGCCAACAGTGGTAATGCAGTAACTTGGTATGCCAACCTATGGCATAAAAAAAACAAGAGGAGAAAAACATATAGCAATGTTATGTTCTATGTCTATTTCGACATGATTAGGGGCATGATAGAACATATGTCACTCATCACATCCCAAATCGTAGAAACATACCAGGATATCGCGCGATTCAAAGAAATGATGCACCATATGTACATTCAGGCCAAAAGGGACCTTACACGCCATTGGATGCCAACCAAATACAAGTTAATAGCAGATGATGTATGTCTGGTCGCTAATGATTGGAAAGACGAGTGGAAAATCCCAGTAGAAAAAATGGGCCATCTGGAAGAGGAAGAAGAACGCGACAGGAATGAAGAAGAAATAAATGAAGGATAGGGAAATGGGAAAAACAATGGAGTAGTGGATACGCGAGGACCATCAGTGGGAGAAGCGCAATCCATAGTCCCGAGAACAAGGATCAAAAGAAAATACAAGGGGAAGGTTCCAGCCAGAACTTCGTGAAAAAATATGAAAGTGAACAAGGTACCCTCTCTCTATAATATAACATATGACGACATGGATAGAATCAACTAGCATTTATGGGATGCCACAAAATAGGCCATTAAGGAAGCAACAAAGAAATAATCATAACTTCATCAGCAAGCGCAGGCACAGTGAACACAATGGTAGCAACTCTTGGAAGTAGCCAGAATAATACCAAAGCACAGACCAAAGGAAGGTCGTCCACGAGTCCGGTGGAGGAAGTCGAGGCTACTAATCCAGTCTTAGCCAAGTTACCAGTCAGGAACAGAGTGATAGAGATCTAGACATATGTAGTTGAGTTTCTGACACTTGAACTACAAGAAAATATGAAAAAATTGAGTCATATGAACATATTGGTGTCATGGATTCCTATAAATGTACTCCAAATCTTGCAATTAGGTATTATGCATGAGATCAGGCTCCATGTACATGACGCAGAGAGATAAATTATCAAGGTGATGAATGAAAATATATAAGCACATGGAAAATATACAACAACTCTGCAAGAAAAGAGAGAAGTGGAAGAAAAAGTGGAAGGAGTGATGAAGGCTTGAAATGAGGTCAAGGAAAGGGTCGAGGAAGACTTAAAAGAGAAGGACAAATTCAAGCAAATGGCACAGAAGAAACAATCATCCGTCCAAAAGTTGTATAAGGAAATTCCAAAAGTACCACTAGTAGTGGAGGCCACCATGGAAGAACAGGTCTCCAAGATAAGAAAATTCATCAAAAGCTTCCACACAAGGATAGAGGATTTTCAATCATGCACAGTGCCAAGAACACCCCTAGAAGAAATGGCAGGAAGAGAAAGAGCATTGATGACAACAATAGAAAATATCAAGAAGCTGGAGGGGGGATGCGCAAATCTATGTGAGGAAAGTTCGCAGATCTGGACCAACTTGGTATAGGATCCAGAAATCAAGGTCGTGGAAACCATATTTAGGATGTGCAGGAAAACGTATAGAAGGCTTTAGAGATAATAAACATTCTCCCACCTGTTGGATGAATGACGACCATTTTGGCCTAAAGATATTCATATGATTAAATCAAAAAGTTAAGGGACCACCATAATATCCTTCAGCAATGATTAGGACTGCTAAAAAATGAAGCACTAAGGGTGATAGGAGAGTTGGCAATTGCATAGGGTAAAGTGAAGCAAGTAGCACATGATACAAGTTATAGCACAAAATGCCACACCTATGATTTTGTGCCATGGGCTAACCCTTTCCTAATGCTTGCTAGACTTTTCCCCAAAGGACCCCTCAAAAATCACTTAAAAAACATACCCTAAGAGCATATATGTGGGTTTCCCTAGTGCAACATGCGTACATCTGCGCCTTTCCATAGTGAAACCCACGGATGCCCTCAAAATTTGTGAAAAATAAAATAATTTCTTATTTTCATGTGGATTTTTCAGTTGGACTCATTTCCCAACGACCCTTTCTCATAATCAACGAAATCCAACTTCTCAAACCTCTTTGGGAAGATATAAAACAATCATTGAGGGACAAGGAGAGGTCAATTCCTTTTATGCAAATTTATGCTTCCATCATCTAGCATGCCTCCATTCCCTATAATTCTCTAAGCAACATACCCTGTAGTCTGGAAACTCCTTTTCCAGAACTTCTTTCTCATGTTATATGACTATAGAGTGTCTCCTTATCTCTATCTGAGTCATTGAAGGAAGATTACATTGGTTGAGTTGATGTTTGAGGATTCCTGGAGGAACCCAAACATTTGGCTTCCAGATTGTGCCTAAAGGTTGTACAAGGTTGTAACTTACCTTTTCCACTTGTTGATAATAAAAGAGTTTGTTTTCCCTCATATTTTGTCTTCAATGTATGTTCATCTCTATGCTTACTTTGAAAATGATATATAATATGCACATGCTTTGAATTGTCTAACTACTTTTGTTGCAGCCCTTGTTGTGTATCCATATTACAGGATAGTTCCAGTAGAATATCAGGAAGTCTTCAACGAGTTAGAGCGGTGATCGACATCATACGGGAAGACAAGGTGCACTTTCCTCACTCTTCTTTATCCCTACTTCCTCCTAGTGTAAGTATTTATTTTCTTTAGCTTTTGTGTGTTTGTCTTTGAAGGGATACTATTGTCTCTGCCACTTAGTATTTATCTATTATGATCCAGACCCAAGATCACAAGGGAAAAAACCCTTAATCAATACAGAAGAGAAGCTCACGAAATCAATACAGAAGAGAAGCTCACGACCCTAATAGAGCAGGTTGTAGAAGAAACTTTGGGAATAGAGGCAGGATGCCTCCCAAAATTTTATAGAGGCATGGAGGAGCACGCAATAGGTCTGAGTGGCTTGGGATGAGACACAAGTGAGTGTTGGGGGCCTATTGGACAGGCATTTTGGATTCAATGTTCAGGAAAATCCTAAGTATGGAGGATATGCATAGAAGAAGAAGAAAGAAGACAAGGCAGGAGCGGAGTGACTAGAAAAGGCACATTCAATCTCAAGAGTGCACAGTAGAGGAACATGCAGGAGTGTAGTGCGCAGTAAGAACATACTTAGACAAGAATAAGAAGGGGGAATAAAGCAGGAGAATAAAGTAGAGAATAAATCAAGAGAATAAAGTGGGAAAAAATGAAGGATAGCAGTTTGGCATGCCAAAAGCATAGAGATGTGAAAAAGAAGGAAGAACAGCAGTTGAAGTGCAAAAGCAACATGCAAACATGAAATCTAGAAAAGAAATCCTTAACAGCGAGTCAACATGAGTTGTCATGAGATAGAATAAGATGTAATTTGGTTTGTGGGATATGAAAAGTAGGGTTTTAAGCCCTAGAATTTGTGTATAAATATGTAATGGGATGGGAATATTAGGGGTTCTATCAAAGGTTCGTTGGGTATGTTAGGGTCAGTCCGAGAAAAGAGTGAGAGAATATTCTGAGAATGAAAGGGTCTATGTTTGAATTTTAGGGAGAAGTTGCAGAGAGAAAGGATTTCAATGTAGTGTGGATAGGAAATATGGAGAGATACATAGTATGATATATATATTGTAAGTGCAATGGGCAAACCTGAGATGATTACAGAAAGAATAACAAAGAAACCAGTCATTTTGGACATAGCCCAAAGTTGGGTGAACCACATTAACCATTGTGTCTGCTTGTCTATTATGTGATTGATAAATGAATATTATATTTATGCATGTAGATTAGATATGTTTCTTACATGATCACGGTGCAAACGTTATGAATGTTATAGTAATTGGGCTATGCTGCAATTTAAAATATAATGGTACTATTTAACTGAATTCACTAAGTAACCAAGAAATAAAAAATACAAGATAATGTGCACATACCAGATAAGTAAGAATAAATAAGATGATTGCTTCCCATTCCCTCACTACTACAGAAACTCGGTTCCTACAACCCCAATAGATTCCTTGGGTGAGACTTCACTTGCAAGTAGGTGATACTGAAAGGGTCAGTGTCTGAATGGTCTTGTTGGTTAATATAACTTAAACCTAGGGTCTTATAACCGCGCGCCAACAAAACCTGGCTAGAAAGTGAGTCTCCTCTGCTCTCTATTCTCTAGTAAATAAATGATGCAAGTACAAAGAAAGAGGTACCCTTTTTGGAGTTTCCTTTGACCTGTGGCCTATATGGCTACTATAAAATATCTCCTCCTCTTTTATTCTCATATAATACCACTCTTAGATGTTTTTCTCAGTGATGGAACAAGATACAATGAAAAAAATGGAACGCCCTCTCCTCTTAGTGGCCCAGCATTTAACATATCCTGATACCCATCTAGGGATAGGTGTTTGACTTCCTAAACCTTAAATTGTGATAAGGTTTTGGACCTTATAGAATTTTCTTACAAAATACATTATGTGGCCAGCCCCACATGTCTAAGTAATGGAGGTTGATGTGGCATCTACTCACACCATGGTGATCAATATGATAGATCAACTTGTGGGAGGCATAACTTTCTCATATGAACTCTGATTGATGAACGGTCTATGCCATTGGAAAGGTATCGACGTGTAGAATTTAGAATATTACTTTATAGTAAGTTTTGGAACAAAAACATAGGTCTCTTTATGCCTCAAAATGACTCGAGAATATTTCTGACTATTTTTTGGACCCAAATTTCCAAATTTGGACCAGTTGTCGAAATGGCCCTGCAAGCTAATTCCTCCAATTTTTCCACCCAAAAATTAGTGAGATAGATGAAAACTAATATACTGACCCAATCCAGATCATGCCTACCCATTGAGGGAGGATTTTTTTCCCCAAAATATTTACTAAATGAGGTCAGGATCCTCTACCTTCTCCCTAGAGTACCTTTTTGTTTTTCCTGGAAGTTGTCCTTTCAACCCAATCTACCAAAGGTCACGTTGCCCCAGTCTTGTAGTTCTGGACTGCTTCTACAAAATTGTGTCTTCTACCAACTTTGACTAAGAATATTTTGCTAAATCCTCTATGGAAGGTAGTACCTACTCCTCCTCTTGATCCAACATGGAGGGCTCATAAATTTTGAGATTGTCCACATTCATTACTTAGTAAATGTGCATGTATGGGGGTAGAATGAGTCTGCGGGAATTATGTCCCACCTTTTCTAATCCCTTAAAAGGACCATACTATATAGCCTTGATATTGTTACCAGGACCTTGTATTCTTTCCTTATTCAGTTGTAACCATATTCTATCTCCCACTTTAAATGTTTTCTCTGTTCTATGATGGTCATGTCTAGCCTTGTGCTTTTCCTATGACTTCTTCAGTGTCTCATGTACTTGCAAATGGATCTGTACGATCTTCTCAACAATTTTTTCTACCTTTAGTTCATCTCCTATGAGTTCCTCTCTCACTCCTCCTTGTTTTCCATATACAACATCTAAGGGTGAATATGGAAAATATCCAAAGCAAGTTTCAAAATGGGACTTACCAGGAAAAGTGTGGACTACTCTGTTATAAGAGTGTTGTATATAGATAAAATTTCATCCTAGGTATTTTTTGGAAGTAGGCCAAAGCAGAAAGAAAGGTTATTTTGGGAAAGAAGGAATGCATGAGGGAAGCGACAGCTGGAAGGAAGAGAAGCACACGTGCATGCATCGAAGATCTAACAACGTTAGGGTTATTGTTTTTGCAATACATTGTATTGGCTGGCAAGATAGAAACATATAAATATAGATACCTAGGTCTCATAGAGAGAGACCAAATTTGGACAGGATATAGAGAGTCTAGAGGAGGAGTCATGTTTTGATAGCTAGTTGTAATACTTTGCTATACGGCCTAATTTTGTAAGTTGTTGAGTTGGAGAGGAGTAAGGAGGGTTAGATCACAGGCTGAGGAGCCTGGTGTGATCTAGTCTACCTCACAATAGGTCTTGACCCGACTTAGGAGAGTTGTAAAGCACATGGTGCTGTAGTTTTGGAACTGCTATAATAAAAGAGATTGAGAGACAGATCTTTGTGGGCGTAGCCCGGAAGGGGGTGAACCACGGTAAAACCTATTTTTTGTGATTGAATGCATGTGTTTCTTACCATATTCAATAGTTTTTGGTATGGTAAATGAATGAGTTGATGATATCCCATGCATAATCGTGAATGACATTTTATTGCATTAATAATTTAAAATAGAAATCTCAATGCACATTCCTCATATCTCCACTCAATATCGGGATGAAAACACATGAGTATTGCAACCACCCATTAAGACTATATCATGTGAGACTACGCAGTGTGCTCCATGCGCTGTGTTGCCTTCTGGTTTACCAGGAGGGACGGTAGTTTTAGAGGCTTTGTTGGAACCCCAAGTAGACATGAACCCTGGGTCACTCAAGATAAGGACATAAACTCAGATGGATAAATATTAACCAACAAATGGTTATGTTTTCATTGGTTGGAATAACATAGGATTGAGAATATGTGATATGTTGAGAACTTTTAAGGTCTGCGGAAGGAGGCTCAAGAGAATGTGGAATCGGACGATAAGAAGGTGAAAAGAATGAGATGCTAGAAGGGGATGTTGAGACCATGGAATCCCACAAAAGCCGAGATTGAAAGTTGGCTGAAGACAAAAGAGCTGGAGTTTGCAAAAAAAGATAACAGAAACCCTAGAGTAACACTGCACAAATATATTGAGAAATACATGTTTACTGATTTGCATGAAGTCTTTTTCTGTGATTTTCCACACTTATTGCAGAAGTGGATATTAAGGTTGACGGATAACCACAAAATGAACCATATTCGACAACTAGAGTGGACTTGAGTACAGATTGAGCAGTTACAGCAGGTGAACAACAAATTCCCATACAGGCTCGACAGTATTGTAGCAAGCTTTATAACATAGTTTGCAGTAGATGCAGCGAAGTCGTACAGCACAGCAGAGCAAGAGTTTCTATGTGGGACTCGGGGAAGCTATATTAGATCATTGTATACTTATATTAAGATACTTCTATACAACAAAGGGGTAATGAATATGGAGTTAGACAACTAAACTTCCCTACGTGCATGGGGTGAGGGGGGAAGCACTGACAGAAAGAGGAGAAATGGAAGGAGGAAAAGATAAGCGAAAGAAGGAGGAACCCTTGGACCCAATCATGATGGACGATGACTAGATAAAGTGGATCATGGCGATAGCTGGAAAGACGCGCAGTGGAGTACCCTACCAATAAAAGGTGAATACAAAGAAGAGAGTCGTAGTCGAGAGGGAAGGCCTTGCAAGTGATGAAGAAGAGGTAGAGGATCTTCAGGATGTGGAGTAGATTGCAGAAATCATGAGCGTAACATATGAGAGGAAGACGAGAGGTCCAAGAGCGGGAAGAAAAGGCGGCATTCCTATCCATATTAATGGCAGTGTGGAACCCATAAACCCATGTGCGACTAATACACCAAAGAGAACACCACCATTTAGACAACCTAATTTCGGGAGACGAAAGACAGTAGGACGTACATCTACACAAGGAACAAGAAATGGAAGATCCAGTTCAGGAAGCACTAGTCAAGTAACTACATCGTGCGGAGGTAGTATTTTAGCATTCAGGATTGCAAGACATTATCCCACCATCATGTTACCAGAATTCAAAGGAGAAGCATCATAGGACCCGGAAAAACATTTGTTTATCTGTGAAAATATTTGGGAAGCAAAACAGATCATAGACAAAGATACTAAACTTGAACATCTAGTGATTGCACTAAGGAATCATGCACTGGATTGGTATATGAGTTTATCTACAAACAATCCACCAGGGACAACCAGAACAATTGCAGACATCAAGAAGTTGTTGATAAATGAATTCCAGAAGCCAAATTTAGAAGATCAGTACATGAACAAGATGATAGAAATTAGATAGAAACTAGGAGACTATGTATGGGAGATTGACCAGAGATTCAAGCAACTGAAAGGAAAGTTGAAATATCTCATGACCGATATGCAGCATAGGCACATGTTCATCAATTCACTGCTACCACAGTTAAAATACCCATTGCGACAACAAAAGTTTCAGACACGGGCAGAGGCTTTGCAGGAAGCCCTGCAACTGGAAGAAAACCAATATTAGCAGATGGATCCATCCATCGAAGAACTGAAGGAGGATTTGAAGAACTTAACGTTCCAACTAAACCAAAACTAAAGAAAGGACAAATGAGAAGTCATTTGGTGTACCACATGCAGGATGGAAGGACACCACAAGAACAAATGTCCAACATTCATGTAGTATATGGCAGCAGGAATGCCAAATCTGTTACCAATGGGAGGACTATGGTGAGAAATCTCTAAGAAACTGGGCCATGATCCATATCACTGCCCAATGCTGCATAAATATCAGACAATCCCAAAGAGTTCATATTGCAACTTTTGCAAGTCAGTGAGCCACGATGAAAAAAATTGTAGAACTATGGATTTGATGTGAGAGAGGACATCAGATGCATATAGGGTGCAGGCAGAAATGATGACTGGGCAAGCTGCACCACAATTTAACCAAGTTCCATCCCCATACCACACTATGCAACAACCATACAATACCGCGCAGTACAATCAAGTGCCTCAGTAAAATGCACTGAGAGGACATCGAGATGGGTACAAAGGTGGAAGAAGAGCGAGAGGAGGCTTTGGAAGAGGTATAGGACCAGTGGTATGTCATAACTATCAACAACCAAAACATTATGCAAGGGAATGTCCACTTCCACCAACAATGTGTATGTATTGTTGAGCATCGGATCATGACACGAAAGAATGTCCTATGTTACTAGGGAAGATCCAAGAAAAGAGGAACCAGAACAACTAGAATGTTCAATGGATTTTAGCTTAAGAGAGGGATGAAGGATGAAACATCAACATAGTTACGTTCGGAGGAGACAAAACAGGAAACGACGAAGTCCAACAAGAAATAGTACAACACTAGTGGGTGAAAAATAATGTTGAACCAAGGAGACAGTTTGATGCACAGAACGAGAAGGAAACATTTAAGCAAGCCAGACAAGAATTATTGAATCAAGACACCTCTTCGACTTCAACTGTGCAGCAAAGCAAGGGAGAGACATAGTATGAGATGCCTCCATCGTTTGATCATACCAAATAAATGCAACCCCTGGGACAAGTAAGTACAATCAAAGGATTTTTACAATCATGTGTAAAACTATTGAATGATCCATCCACTGTCAACATATTGCAAAACATATTAGAAAAATGTAGCATAGAGACAGAAGGAAAACTAGAACAAAAACCAGTCAATCACCTACATACAAGGAGAAGAACAAGTAGGGAGTTCAGGTTGAATGCCAACATTGGAGATTTCAACATGGGAGATATCATACTGGATCTAGGATCTGAAGTCAATGTACTACCAAACAAGACATGGAAATGTATGGGAGAGCCCACGTTAGGATATTCACTTATTCAACTAAAACAAGCAAACCAACACAGATTCCTACCAATTGGTAGACTGAAAGGAGTGACAGTAGACCTGGATGGAGTGTGTACTAAAGCAGACTTAGAAGTGATTGAAATAGTGGACGGCACAACACCATATCCATCATTGCTTGGCTTGGATTAGGCATTCGATAACTAGGCCATAATCAATTTAAAGACATGAAAAATGACATTTGAGGTAGGAGAATATAGGGTCATTGCACCATTGGACCCATCAAAAGGGGAAAGGTTTGTAGAACCTACTTGCTTAGACTTACAGGAAACTATCCAATTGTATAAAACAACTGTGTGCGATGAGGATTATGTAAACCCAACTACATATGGGATACTCATTTGGTGGAGCATTACTTCATGTGTGACAGACTCAGATACAGGTTTGGAGAATTGGCAACAAAGGCTACACAAATTTTCCACAAGAAGGTGCGCAAGAACAAACCACACGGTAAGATGGGTAGGCACGGAGATAAGGGAACCACCCAGTTTCCATGGAGTGAATGATCTAGAAGTATTATTGCCACAGTATGAGAATGAAGTGTTAGAAAATCATAGACTCTTAGCACTTGATAAAGCACTTAAGGCCACACCTGCAATATGGTGAGGTGCACACAAAGAAACAATCACGGATTGGTACCAATTTAAGCGGTTACTACGCATAAGGTTTGGCACAGAACAGAAAAGCAACAAGCAGTAGAAGTATGATGGACAGGGGGCACCAGCAGAACACTTGGAGAAGTGCAGAATGTTGTGGAAGATGACACCCCTAGAGGAATGGCCTCCTCATTTCATACACACTTTAGAGGGCATACTAGAAAAATGGTATACAAACTAGGAACTGCACAGAGGAACTTCTAGTTGGACAGTACTACAACATAATTTTACAGTCACTTTCTCATTCAAGCATGAGAACCCCAACAAAGATTCATCACTTAATAAGATAAGAGGAGTGATATTCAATAAGGAACCAGAAGTTGAACTCGTAATAGAAGAACAGCAGCGGAACAGACAGACAGTTAAAGAATTGTTATCATGTTACCATGTGCAGGAAGAAGCACTAGATGAAGACGATCCGCGCGATATTTATATAGAGGAAGTGGAAGGTGAAAGAGAAGTGGAAGGTCCACCTCTAGAATCAGAATTAATTTCTACGTCGATCAAGGTGAAGAAAGTCAACATTGGGATAGTTGAGAATCCCAAAATGGCCAGCATTGGAGACTATTGGGATGAGCAAACAATAGAAATCATAATAGAATTATTGCACGAGTACAACGACCTGTTCCCCACAAAATTTACAGAAATGAAGGATATAGCGGGAGAGCTAGGAGAAATGAAGATACCACTCAGAGCTAAAGCAAGACCAATCAGACAGCGACCATACAGACTAAACTTGATATATAAGAAAAAAGTTAAAGATGAGATCTATAGAATGCTCGAAGCTAGAATCATAGAACCTGTGGAGGAATCAGAATGGATAAGATCGATGGTAGTTTAGGAGAAAAAACAAGGTGGGATAAGAATATTCATTGACTTGAGGAAGTTGAACGATGCATGCCTACATGACCCGTTCCCTACACCTTTCCAGATGAAGTGTTGGAGAATGTAGGAGGACATGAAGTTTACTCATTCACTAATGGATTCTCAGGCTACCACCAGATCAAGATACCATAGGAAGACAAATACAAGACCATGTTTGCTACAGAATGGGGATACTACTAGTACACAGTCATGCCATTTGGACTGAAGAATGCACCAGTTTTATTTTCTAGAGTAGTTATCGCTACATTTAAGGAATTTATCCACCAGTTTCTAGAGGTATACTTGGACAATTGGGCAGTCTATAATCTGTTGAAAGACCATGTAGAGGTCTTGCGGATGATGTTAGAAAGATGTAGGCAGTTCCAGATATCATTAAACATCAAGAAATATATATTCGAAACGTCGTTTGGGATATTATTAGGCCATATAGCATGCAAACAAGGCTTACTAACAGATCTTGCAAAGATTGCAGTAATTGTTAACTTGCCACCAACAAAGACAAACTGTCAACTAAGAGTGAAATTGGGACACACATGATACTACAAAAAAATTATCAAAGGGTACACGCATATTACCGCGCCAATGGAGAAACTGTTAAGGAAAGATACAAAGTTTTTGTGGAATGAATATTGTCAACACGGTCTGTATACGGTGAAAGAAAATATGGTCACCGCACCAATACTAGTATTTCCAGACTGGGAGAAGACATTCCATGTACATATAGATGCATCATCCATAGCCCTTGGAGCTATTTTGGCACAGCCAGGAGCGGGAGATTTGGATCACCCTATACCATTTGCTAGCAGAAAACTATCAGAATCGGAGCAGAACTATAACACTACAGAGAGGGAAGGCCTAGATATGGTCTATGCACTACATAAATTCAGACATTACTTATTGGGAAAACATTTTAAGATGTTCACAGATCACTCAGCCCTTAAATACCAAGTCGATGGTTACTACTATTTCAAGAGTTTGATTTTGAGTTAATATTCAAGCTAGGAATGTTGAATGCAAGACCTGACCACCTATCAAGGGTCACGAATGGAGAATAACCTACAAATTTAGAAGACAATTTTTCGGACGCACAGATATTTTCAGTCCAGATCGTCGATGAATATTTTTCATATATCATCTAGTACTTGAGTATAGGTATTGCGCCATAGGAATATAACACTGCGTAGAAGAAAAACCTGGTAGTCTGGGCTGCAAATTATCAGTTAATCCTAGGACACTTATACAAAATGGGCACAAATAGCATCTTGTGAAGATATGTGATAGAACATGAAATACTAAGGGTTCTAGCATAAGCCCACGAGGGAATAGTAGGAGGACATCATGTAGGAAAATCTCCCGCACAGAAGGTATTGCACGCAAGGCTATGGTGTTTGACCATTCAGAGAGACTCGAAAGAGTACTGCTAGAGATGTGATGTTTGTCAGAAGGTTGTTAAACCCAATAGAAGGGACGAGATGCCATTACAACCACAGGTAACTTTGCAGGTATTCAAAAAATGGGAAATAGACTTTGTGGGACCAATTAACCCACCATCAAAGAGGACAGGAGAAAGCTACATTATCACCGCGACATAATACTTGACGAGATGGGTGGAAGCAGCACCAGTGAAAGATTGCAGTGCAGAAATAGTAGCACACTTTCTATTTGAACAAGTAATCACTAGATTTGGTTGCCCAAGAATTTTGATGAGAGATCAAGGCACTCACTTCATTAACAACACTATTAAGGCTATGACTGAAGAATTTGAAGTCCATCATCAAAAGAGCACTCCATATCACCCACGGGAAAATGGAACAGTAGAAGAATTTAACAAAATCCTTCAAAATGCACTGACAAATATCTATAATGTCAATAGGGATGATTCAGACCTCAAAATACCAGCAGTATTGTGGGAATACAAGACCACAAGAAAGAATTTGACAGAGCACATGCCATTCAAATTGGTATATGTACAAGAAGCAGTGGTGCCATTAGAATTTATGGTACCCAGTTTGTTTGTAGTTGTGATTACGCACATGACAGAATGAGGCATTGTACAGGACCGTCTGAATCAATTGATGGTCATGGAGGAAGATAGGATCCTAGCAAGGTTCCACCAGCAAGTTCAGAAATCAAGGGACAAATCTTGGCATGACAGACACATCAAGAAGAAAACTTTCAAATAAGGAGACTTAGTGTTGATGTATGACAGCAAATCCATTCAGCATCCAGGAAAACTCAGAATGCACTGGTTAGGACCATCCGAAGTAAAATCTGTGACATATGGGGGAGTTGTATAGTTGAAAGACTTAAGAGGAATAGAACTCAGAGGGATGATCAATGGGATCTGACTGAAGATGTACAAGGACAGTCGACAATCCATAACTTGAAACTCACCACGTAGTTTGAAAAGAAAAAAAACAGCAGCAAGCAGGATATTGAATGACACCAACAAAGGTACAGTGCGTCGAAAGGAGAAGGAGCATGCACACTTAAAAATACAAACTTGAAGAAGACAAGGCCAACGGTCAGTTCAAAATGGAAACAAGAAGTAAAGGTAATGATGGCAAAAGAAGTACTAAATGACGAAGGCAAGCGGAATTGAATGTCGAAAATGACTGATGGGACGCCGCATTAATTGCACCAACTGGAGACGGTGAAGGAGAGTAATGGAAAGTATGAAGGTACCATAGGTTCATTGAATCCCTAATAAAGGTAACGTCTTCGACAAGATTCACATGATTCCCATACAAAGCAAGGACGTGGGAGCAAAAATCTTATTGCGAAATCAAAGGAGGTAGAGAGCGATAGAGCATACGAAACACATAGGGAATTTCATAGAGGTTGTAGGGGCCATTGAGCTCGACAAATGATCGAATTTCACCACCATGGCACCACCCAAAAAATATGAACCAAGACAGGCTACCAGAAAATCCAGAGTAAGGACTAGAGCACAAATACAATCACAGGAAAGCGAACAACAGCGGCCAGAAGTCATCAATGTAGAAGAAATCACATCACTGGATACAACACCAGTTAACCCCACACCCATTGTGGAGGAAACCCAACAGAAATCAGCAGTAGGCATGGACGTGGATATGCCTAAAGAGAGGCAGGTCCGACAAAATGAGGATGCAAGCAATCCAGCGCAACCAGAAAACCCTGAAGAAGCCCCGAGACTCAATGGGATGACTCCAAAGAAGACAGAAGCGATTGAGACAGATGAGTCACAGAAAACTATGTCAGAACATTCACAAGAGGGGGCGGTGGAAGATCTCATGAGCCGACCAGAACAGTATGTCGAAGAACGACCAATGGAGGTTGGAAGCTCGAGTCAACCAGCACCATGAAAGGACAAACACACAGTACCTAGGACATCGCGCAAGCAACCCACCGCAGCAATTGTTTTGTCGCATATACCAGAAGGTGTATGGGTGAAATAAGAATTGCTAGGTTATGTCGAGAAGATAAAATACTCGGACCATGATGTAACATACATGGACAAGTTCCCAGAGTTCGCGAAGCAAGTCTACCTATAGACAGTGGGTGTAGACCCATTTGGAGAACTGATTCATCATCCACTCTAGTGGGCAGTAGGAATGGAAAAAACTAGAATTTTAGGCCTATTGGAACTACCACACTTTGGTAGAGGACAGTATGAAAAAATTTGCGTCAAGCAATTGATGGCAATCACACGTGGCGGAGATATATGGCTAGAAAATCTCGTCTCAATAGATGTAGAGCTCATTGCGCACATCATAGGGCTGCCATCACGGGGCATGGATCCCGCACAATTTATCGATGGTAAAACAAAGGAGAAATCACTCGTTGAGGAAATGAAAAAGAAATACGATAGTGAAAGGGGGACACGCGGAATCATTATAAAACGGATGAGTGGCATCATGACAAAAATTCCCGCAAAAATCATGGCCTGCAAGTTGCTCAGAAAATGTCGCAAGGAGGAAGTCCCGACCGAGGTTGTCGCAGTTGTAGCACAGTTTGTCGAGGGCACCATAGTCAGTTGGGCCCCTTATCTTTTGAATTTGTTTCTAGATGACTACAAGGATGCACAGGATCTGGGAACAAAATTTCATTACTCATGGTTGATCATGTTGATATCCATTATGGGATGGAAGGAACCGAAATATGTATTTTTCACCACCAGACCCAAACCCAATCATGGAGAAAGATATTTCTCGCTTGGCGCCGCTTCAGACGCTAGGAACATAAAGATGAATGCAGCTATATTCGAAGGATATCTCTGTGACCTACAGGAAACCATCGCCAACCTCTATATAATAACACTGTAGGTTGTTGCATACTATCAGGACATAGGTAAATTCAAGTTCGCTTGACATGCGATGTGGATCTAGGGGCGAAAGGACCCCAACAAGCAGTGGCAACAACTACGCTATTGCATCACAGAGGGTGACATAGAAATGGCTATCAAGGATTGGGAAGACGATTGGAAGATTCCAGTCCTCACTCAAGACATACCTGTAGAGGAAGAGGAGGAAGAAGCAAGGTAGGAACATACAAATGCCGAGGAGCTAGGATAGGAAGAGACACATCCCTAGGAAGTCACAATTCCCAAGAAACCAAGAACAAGCCAGGCCAAGCCAAAGTAGACAAAAGGGGGAACATCTAAGGAAGAAACCCAGAAGGGGAGGAACAATAATACATAGGCACCCCAAGTACAGCAGAAACAAGTTGAGGCAGCGCAGGGGATTACACCAATCCCTAATCCACAACAGCCAGGTCTGATTAAGCGACTAGCTACTCAGACTGGGGGTGCGCGCAAGAATATGAAGGTGCATAGAACACCTACCGAATACATGATTACGAAGGATGATGCAGAAATGATAGCCCAAATGGTTTAGGATCATACATTTGAGGATTTTTAGAATGTTGTGTACCACAGGGATACAATTCAAGAAGAGTTGGAAAACATGCAATAGCTCCTCAAGAAGATCGAGGAAGCACAGGCAGATGGTAGCAGCATAGAAACAGGGCCATCATCATCACAGACAGGAGGAAAACCTGAAGCAAGTGAGCGGGATACAGTCTAGAAAATGCCACAGCCGAGTGCAACATTTCACATTACACCCAGCATGTTGCGCGTGGACAAGATCCTGGGGTAAACACCCCTAAAGGACTTGTCTCAATTGCAGTTGGTATTGTCGCGCATACCAACCAAGGCCTTATATAAACTGCAAGTTAGTGTTACCCAGGAGGTAAAATCTCATGCACGCACAAACACGGTTAAATTAAAGCAGGTAGTTGATAAACGGGACGAGCTGGAATTGATATATGAGCAGGCCAAGATCGATACCAAAGAGGAGAGGGAATGCGTGAATGGATTGGAACAAAATGTGGTCGGAGCTTACGAGAATATTCCATGGACCCCGCAGAGGGTTGAACTCACAGCAACAGAGAAGATTGATCAGATTGCACAGAAAATCAATCAATATCAGTAGGAGATCAAGAATCTTCATGAGCAACTCACATCTACCACTCCACCTGAGGTAAGGGAGAAAAGGAAGTAGGAGGAAACAGAACAGATATAGGAGATAGAATGACAGGTCCACGTAGCAACCGACCTATTCAACAAAGAAACAAAACTATGGATGAAGCTGGAAGAGGATCAGTAGGTCCAGTGGTGGGAAAAGGAATAAGAATGGATAATCACAGCTATACAATACCTCAAGAAGAGGCAGAAGACAATGTCCATCACGGAGCGGGTCAAAGGGGTGCAAGATACGAAGAAACTGCAGACAGAAATCACCACTTTGCAGACACAGAAAAAGGAGCACCAGGCTCAAATGGAACCTCTCCAAGAGTGAGTAGTAGAGGTCATTACATAGGAAAAATAATCCAAGACACTTATGGCACAGACCCAGGCAGAGTGTGTAGGGTTGATTAGTGATGATATTGCAGTGCATACAATAGATGCACTCAAGGAGAAGACCGTGCAGGCTCAAACACAAGTAGCGAAGCTTAGGGAGAAGTTCTAGGAAATCGCCAGGGAGATCAATGAAGCTCACAAAGGTTAGGTGGCTCAGGATGAGCCACATGTCAGTGTTGGGGGCCTATTGGAAGTGGGACAAAGAGGAAAGAAAGGTTATTTTGGGAAAGAAGGAATGCACGAGGGAAGTAACAGATGGAAGGAAGAGCAGCATGTGTGCATGCATGGAAGACCTAACGATGTTAGGGTTAGGTTTTTTTCAATACATTGTAATGGTTGGCAAGCCAGAAACCTATAAATATAGATACCATTTCTCATAGAGAGAGACCAAAGTTGGACGGGATGTAGAGAGTCTAGAGGAGGAGTCTTGTTTTGATAGCTAGTTGTAATACTTTTCTATACAACCTAATTTTGTAAGTTGTTGAATTGGAGAGGAGTAAGAAGGGTGGATCTTGAGGGTTAGATCGCAGGCTGAGGAGCCTGGTGTGATCTAGTCTGCCTCAGAATAGATCTCGACCCGACTGAGGAGAGTTGTAAAGCACGTGACACTGTAGTTTTGGAACTGATATAATAAAAAAGCTTGAGAGCCATATCTTTGTGGATGTATCTCAGGAGGGGGTGAACCACGGTAAAACCTATGTTATGTGATTGAATGCATGTGTTTCTTTACTATCTTCATTAGTTGTTGGCATGCTAAATGAATGAGTTGATTATATCTCATGCATAATCGTGAATGACAGTTTATTTTGTTAATAAGTTAAAATAGAACTCTCAACGCGCATTCCTCATATCTCCACTCAAACATAGGATTCAAACACACGAGTATTGCATCCACCCATTAAGACTATCTTGGGTGAGAATGGGCAATGCGCTCTGTGCACTGCGTTGCCTTCTGGTTTACCAGGAGGGCCGATAGTTTTAAAGACTTTGTTGGAACCCCAAGTAGACATGAACCTTGGGTCACTCAAGATAAGGACATAAACTCATATGGATAAATATTAACCAACAGTATTCATATGATTCTTATTGTAACTAGTCAAAAGCTGCACCAAAGTCCTATTGATTTCTTATGTCTTCCCATCTGTCTGTGGATGGAATGTTGTAGACCTCTTCAACTTATTGTCCATCTTCTCCCACAACGTAGTCCAAAATGCATTGAGAAATCAAGTATCCCTATCTGAGATGATGCTCCTTGGTATCCCAAAGTGCACCCAGACATGTTCAAAGAACTTATTTGTTGCTTCTTATCCAGTGATGGTATTTTTACAAGGCATGAGAATGAGCATTTTGTTGAACCTGTCAACTACTATAAATAGATATTCATGTCCCTTATTGGTTGTTGGTAAACTTCCCACAAAATCCATGGAAATTATTTCCCAAAGTTGAGTGCATACAGATAAGGGATGGTATAGTCATTGCTTCTGGTTGTTGGTCTTGATGGTACAACAAAGTATGCATCCTCTAATATATTTTTCTACATATTCTTGCATTCTAGGCCAATACACATATCTTTGTAAGTTGGCAATTGTCTTCCCAACACCAAAATGTCCTGCAACCTTGGTGGTGTGAGCCTCTCTAATAAGATACAATTGTTAACCGTTAGGAACACAAAGCTTGTCAAGCTTGTAGAGTAAACCATTCTAGAAATGATAGTTATCCTTGCCATCATCTTCTTCCATGTGAATTTGGCCCTGTAACTATTGAAACACCTCCTTGAAGTCCTCATCTTCTATATATGCCTCTATGTATGCATCATGGGTAAAAGGCTCCACGTACATTAGAGTTCCCAAAGGTGTAACATTAGATGTGGGTGGTCGTGAAAGCATGTCTGCCAACTTATTTGTGCTACCCCAACCACTTGTAATGTCTAGTTTGTTGTAGCTTACTCTGGGCCTGAAAATACTATCGTGGTTGGTGATCTATGTGGATGATGGTATCCTTACCTATCATATATTGTTTCCACTTTTTGACAGCTTGTAGCAAGGCATAGATCTCATTGTCATAGGTAGGTTAGTTGAGAACTTCCCAATGAAATACTTCAGAATTATAGCAGACAGGCCTTCCTCCCTGCATCAGTATTGCTCCCATGGCATACCCACTTTCATCTATCTCCATTTTGAAAGGATTTTGCAAGTTTTGTAGCAAGAGAACTGGTGCTTGACTGATATTTCTTTTCAACTCATCAAAGGCCTTCTACTGATTATTCTCCCACTAGAAACTCTTACCATTGGTTTTTATGGTGTGGAGTGGTGTAGCTACCGTTGAAAATGAAGCTATGAACTTCCACAAATATTGTGTCGCCCCAACAAAACTCCTAACTTTAGTGACATTTGTAGGAATTGGCAATTAAATGATGGACTCCATATTTGTGGGATCTATATTGATCTCACCTCCACCGATCACATACCCCAAACACACCAAATATAGTTGAGAAAACTCACATTTCTTGAGTTTTCCAGCAACTGGTGATTTTTCAGAGTCTCTAACACCTACATAAGATGTGACATATCCTCCTCCTAGATAGCACTATAAACATGTATATCATCCAAATAGAAAATAAAAAATGAATATAGATAGGGGCGTAAAACATCATTCATTAGTCTCATAAATGTACTCGGTGTATTGAATAAGACGAATGGCATAACCAACCACTCATACAAACCTTTCCTTGTCTTGAAGGCAAACTTCCAGGTGTCTTCTTCTTTGACTCTTACTTGGTGATATATTGATTTCAAATCTATCTTAGGGAAGTACTTGGAATGTTACAACCAATCCAATATATCATCGATCCTTGGGAGGGGGTATCGGTTCTTTAGTGTAATCGTGTTCAATGCCCTGTAATCGATACACATTCTCCAAGTCCCATCCTTCTTGGGAAAAATTATGATGGGTGACCCACAAGGTCAAGTACTTGGTCAAATTATACCCTACTCCAACAACTTCTACAATTGCTTCTTCACTTCATTCACTTCCAGAATGAAATATCTATACAACCCAATATTCGACAATGACAATGGGGAGTCTGGAAACAACTGTATTTCTTTCTCCACTTCCCTCTTAGGTGGTATCCCTTTAGGATCCTCGAACATTCCTCGAAATTTCTATAGAAACTCCTCCAACTGTTGTTTCTGCTCTTTAGTACACCCCTCCATGGATGCCTTCACTCTCATTGAATCATCATCAAACTGATTTTCTCTTAAGAAAAGTAAAACATATTTCTTACTAGAACTAATCAACTTCTTGGCTTGATTGGCACTTACCACTGATATCTTTGACTTTCCTTTATGTGCATTGATGATGTAGGACTTCCAATCCTTGATCAGTCGGTATTGGTTGGCTCTTCGCATGAATATTTCATCCCTCATATACATGTAAGGGATTCCAAACACTACTCCACATACATCAAGGGGTACTACATCCAATTCCACTTCATCAATAAAATCAACACTTATAGCAAATTTACTCTTACATTGTTTTTTTACTTTTATCTCTGCATCCTTGTTTACCCAACCCAATGGATAGGGGCACAGATGATTGTGGACCTCCAATCCAAGCTTGTTGACTAGATCCACTACTATGATATTAGTTTGTGAACCAGAGTCGAGCAGAGCATCTGTCTTGATCTTCTTGACTGGAATCTTGATGTGGAAGAGCTTGGCCATCTCCTTCTCTTCCTGGTGATGAAGGCTACTCAAATTCACCTCATTTTGTACAGATGTGTAGACAATATTTTCATCAAAATCCAAGCTACTTTCAACCTGACTTCTTGAACCTTTGGCAAGACAGTTCTTTTTCTTTCCATCCTTCTTGTAATTCTTTGAGTTCATCTATGGATGTAGTTTCCAGCGTTTTTCCTCGGTGTGACCATCGATGTTGCAATGATTGCAATGGTTGTTGGGATATTTACTCTATTGTGTAGTGATTGTTGTCTTCTTATCCTTTCCCCCTTTCCATTTCATTCCCCTCCTTGGAAGATTCCTGGTGCTCTTTCTGCTTCGAACCACTTGGTTTCCCCTTCTTTTGGCCTATGTTTTATAAGTATTATGCCTATAAAAAATCCTCATCCACTATCCTTAGATTGAAGAGAATCACTTTCTTTTGTAGATGACTCTGTAAACCCCCAAAATACTTGAGGAGTACATATGGGTTCTTGGGAGAGATACCCAGCATGGTGGCCATCTTTATGAACTCAGTGGTGTACACTCTGCCCCTGCCTCTGCCTAAAGTAGTTCCACCAGATCCATTGGTCCTATACATACCCGATAAGATAGAATTGGGACTTGATGAGAGTTTTGAATTCTTCCTATCTAGTTACTAGCAAATCACCCTCCAGCCTAAGTGTTTTTGTGTGGCTTTCCTACCAGGTTAAATCATGGACCTCTAACTTCAATCAAGCAAGAGAAATCTTATGTTCTTCATCTATATGGTGAATGCTAAAATAAACTTCTAGTTGTTACAACCAATGATTGCGTTTTAATGCATCAATCTCACCTTGATATGGATTTATGTCCACTTTCGCTTCTATCTTGAACAGAGGTTGTGAAGGGTTCATGGCACTTGAACTTGGCTACTCTTTTTTGGATTCTTTATGTGACTCCTTTTCTTCCTAATCTTCTAATTTCCCCTCCGACATGTTCTCTGAGTTAGAGTCTCCATCATCTCAGAACGGTCCAAGCTTTCTTTCTAGAGCCACCATGAGGAGGTTCATATTGTGACTGATGTTGGCAACTTGTGCTTCCATCCACTCAAATATCTCTTCTATTGGATCTCAACGGTTATTATGAACAGACTCATTCATCATGGATAGGGTTTCTGCAACTTCTCTTTCAGTCGATTCCTAGATCCTGCAACTTCTAAAAAATACCCAAAAGAAAAACTTTCTTTGATACCAAAATGATCTGTAAACTATCGTGGATATTCCACTAGAACAGTTTGTCACAACAGATCTAATAACATACTAAAATATTTACTATTAAGGTTAATTTCCTTTAGATCTCCAGAATATTTAGTTATTGATAAAATAGATAAAATGTAGAAACATTAGAGAACAGTAAAACACATTCACACCATCCACTAATAAACACAAGATATGACCTGGGAAACCCAATACGGGAGAAAAACCAGCTAGAACGTGAGGTTTCTCTACTCTCTTTTCTCTGGTAAAGAAATGATGCAAGTACAAAGAAAGAGGCACTCTTTGTGGAGTTTCATTTGACATGTGGCCTATATGGCTATTAGAGAATCTCACTCCTCTGTTATGCTAAAAAAATACCACTCTCACATGTTTTCTCATCTATCAACCAAGATATAATGCAAAATAATGGAACCCCCTCTCCTCTTAGTGGCTCGGTATTCAACATATCTCGATAGCCATCTAAGGATAGGTTTTTGACTTCCTCAACCTTCAATTGTGATAAGGTTTTGGACCTTCTAGAATAATCTTAGAAAATACACTACATGCCTAGCCCCACATGTCTAAGTAATGGAGGCTGACATGGCATCCACTCGCACCATGGTGATTAATATGATAGGTCAACTTGCGGGAGGCATAAATTTCTCATAGGAACTTCGAATAATGAAGGGTTTGCACCGTTGGAAAGGTGTCAACATGAAAAACATAGAATATTCCTCCATTATAAGGTTTGGACCAAAAAAAAGGTTGTTTGATTCCTCAAAATGGCTCTGAAATATTTCTGCCTATTTTTTGGACCCAAATTTCCAAATTTGGACTAGCAAACAAAATGGCCCTGCAAGCTTATTCCTCCAATTTTTCCACTCAAAAAGTAGTGATACAGATGAAAAATAATATAATGATCCAATCTAGATCAATAACACTGATATTTTGACCTTTGGCTTCTCTCTCACAACTAAAAGCTCCATCTCCTTCCTCCATATACCAAATCTTCATTCTTAGCTTGAAATGATATGTTTATACCCCTAATTCTGCAAAATGTGCAAGCGACCATTTTTGTTATAATTATGCATATTATAGAAATTTTTCCAATTAATGCTACAAGTCATTTTTCTACTCAATTCATGAAGCATCATATCATAGTTTTCTAGATTATAATAATTCCAAGTTGTTCTCTACTGAATCATCTTTCCAACAACTATTATTATGCCCTAATACGATCTGAAATTTATGGCTTCCTGAAAAGCCACTTTCACCCCATTTATACACTTTCTCCACTGGTGTAATTTTATTGAAAGGCCAGCTTCTGTCAACTATAGAAGAAAATATGTCAAGAACTATAGAAAAATTTGTAGGATACATAGATAAAAATAATGATAGGTAATTCATAACAACTCTCATATTTTCAATCTAATGTTCCAGTAAAAAACTGCAGCAATCTGAAAATGACAACTTTGTCTTTTTTACAATAAATTTCCAGACTTATAAATTTTAGCAAGACTAGTTATATCTCTATCTATGCATTTTTGCAAACATTTCACTAAACAAAAGTTGTCTTTCTTCATGAGTATATAAAATCTAGAGTAAATAATTTTTTGCAGTTTTGTGATCTGAGGTCACTTTTCCTCCTCTGAAAATCTCAAAAATCCCCAAAAAGTGTCCTAGAATAATGGATTTTGGCCTATTTCAGCATCCCCATTCCAATCCCCTTAGAATTTATTCAATTCCTTCATGTGATATTTCCATGTATTCTTTCTGGTGTCTCTCCAAGAATTTCAGCTTAATCTAGATCTTTGCTAATGATCTGGACCCAATTCTTTAAAAATCACTATTTTTTAATTTATGATAAATCCAAGAAGAAAGGGATAGTGTCCCTCTTTGACACTTTTGTAGATCTCCTCTCTGAGGACAAAACCTAGAAGTTTCATCTCAATCTAACTAAATATGCTCCAATTATGACCAAAATAAGAAGATGGTTGATGACCTAGTAGTGACATGGTGTTGACATGGCATCGATCACCATGGACTTCTTCCCTTTCTATTGATTTATACTCTTCTGGTCCTAGTCCATCGGCCCACCACACTCAACTTCCATACTTTCGCATTCGTGGCTCCGATCTACTACAACCACTGGGCTACTCTGGAGAAGCTTCTATCCAGTTCCTGCCAATTGAGTCTAGTCCAGTCCACCGAGCCACTAGGACACTATACCACCACATCCAATCTTCCATACACTTATGTCAAGCGGCCCTGGTCCATTCCACTATCCCACTGAGGCACCGTCCCACCGCATCCAAGATTCCATATACTTTTTTCAAGCGGCTTCGATCTATTCCACCGGCTAACTGGGCCACCAGATTCAAGCTTTCAAATATGCTCTTACCAATGGACCTAGTCT
>ML805547.1:189177-221322 GCA_009831015.1 Picea engelmannii
ATATATTCAAACTAGTGTAATCATTACATTAGAAATAAAAATAAAATGTTAGTATTTAATCTTGCTTTGAATGTTTATAGTGTATTTTGATTCATGTTTTATATATTCATACCTCAAATATTGTGAATATCAGGTATTCTTTTATTCATGTTTTATATATTCATACTTAAAATATTGTGAATATTAGGTATTCTTATTTGATTTAACAATTTATGTATTTAATTCAAATCAAATTAACAATTTATGTATTCAATTTAAATCCGCAAATTGGTATAATAATTAAATTATAAAATTATGAATTAATAGTTAATAAAAGTTTGAAAAAATAGGGTATTCTTATATTGGGCGAACACCTTCAGTAACCACTTACACAATTGGATCAAAGATCAACACACCGATGTTTTTACGTGGTTAAAATATTCAAAGAAGGAAACATTCCTCGGCCCAAGCCAACACCTTCAGTAACCACTCACACAATCAGATCAAAGATCAACACACCAATGTTTTACGTGGTTAAAAACCTCAAAGAAGGAAACAGTCGACGGCCTCGGCCAACATGGCCACTTGAGGCAATATATTAATACAAAAGAAAAATATTTTACGAGGTTCTCACAATCGATCATCAACAAATGACCCTTTGTGCTCTTTAAATAGACATCATGTATCAATCATGTGTTAAGCCACGAATCTATGTAGTCATTAAGATCGAGGAGAATATGAACTATCATATCTCTCTATGTATAGAACATTTCATGAACACCGGATTACATAACTACAAATGCATACTAAAGAAACATGATTTTACCTAAAAACACATTAAGTTAAGTTGATCTTAACTAACTCTTAAGCGTCTAAAAATCCTAACAATTAATACTTTTAATTAATAAATTAATGATTAATATTAATTTAAAAATTGTGGTATATAAACCTCAAAAGAATTCACTTCACTCATTAAGAAAATGGTATCGGTTCTCTAATGTAATTTTTATGTTAGTGAATTATAACATATATAACAACACTCATTATTTTACATTACTATGCTTCAAAATATCTATATACAACATTTTTTTTAAATATATATAAACAATAAAATAAACCATAAACATTTATTCATCACAGTGAGAAATGTCTCTTGAGCACTTCGAACTAAGACATATTCTCTATTAATTTGACTCTTCGTGCTATGGAATCAACTTATGCCACCATGGAAGAACAGGTCTCTAAGATAAGCAAAGTCGTCAAAATATTTCGCACAAGGATCGAAGATTTTCAATCGTGCACAACGCCAAGAACACCCCCAGAAGAAAGGGCAGGCAGAGAAAGAACAATGATGACAACAATAGAAAATATCAAGAAGTTGGAGGGGGAATGTGTAAATCTCTATGAGGAAAGTGCGTAGATCTAGACCAACCTAGTAGAGAATCCATAAATGAAGGTTGTGGAAACCAGATTGAAGGATGTGCATGAAAAGGCACAGAAGGCTTCGGAGAGCATAAACACTCTCCCACCTACTGAATGAATGAAGACCATTTTGGCCTAAAGGAAGTCCTATGATGAAATCAAAAAGTTAAGGGATCACCAGAAGATCCTTCAGCATTGATTAGGACCGCTACAAAATGAAGCACTAAGGGTGATAGGAGAGTTGGAAACCGCACAGGGTAAAGTGAAGCAAGTAGCGCACGATACATGTTATAGCACAAAATGCCACACCTATGATTTTTTTCCTTGGCCTAACCCTTTCTTAATGTTTGCTATACTTTTCCCCAAAGGACCCCTCAAAAATCACTTTAAAAACATGCCCTAAGAGCATATTTGTGGGTTTCCCTAGTGCAACATGTAGAGATCCGCGCCTTCCCACACTGCAACCCACGGATGCCCTCAAAATTTGTGAAAAATAAAATAATTCTTCATTTTCTTGTGGGTTTTCAGTTGGACTCATTTCCCAATGACCCTTGCCCATACTTAATGGAATCCAACTCCCCAAACCTCTTTGGGAAGATATAAAATAATCATTGAGGGCTAAGGAGAGGTCAAGTCCTTTTATGAAAAGTTATGCTGCCAGCATCAAGCAAGTCTGCACTCCCTATAAATCTCTGAGAAACATCCCTTGTAGTCTGGAAACTCCTTTTCTAGAACTTCTTTCTCATGTTATATGACTATAGAGTGTCTCCTTATCTCTATCTAAGTCATTGAAGGAAGATTACATTGGTTGAGTTGATACTTGAGGATTCATGGAGGAACCCAAAAAGTTGGCTTCAAGATGGTGCCTAAAAGTTGGACAAAGTTGTAACTTACCTTTTCCACTTGTTAATAATAAAAGAGTTTGTTTTCCCTCAGATTTTGTCTTCAATGTATGCTCATTTCTATGTTTACTTTGAACATGATATATAATATGCACATGCTTTCTATTGTATAACTACTTTTTTTGTAGCCCTTGTTGTGTATCTATCTTACAGGCTAGTTCCAGTAGAATATAAAGAGCTCTTCAATGAGTTGGAGAGGGGATCGACATCATACGGGAAGACAATGTTCACTTTCCTCTCTCTTCTTTATCCCTACTTCCTCCTAGTTTAAGTAGTTATTGTATTTATCTTTTGTGTGCTTGTCTTTGAGGGAATATTGTTGTCTTTTCCACTTAGTGTTTCTCTACTGTGATCCAAACCCAAGATCACAGGGGGAAAATCCCTTAATCAATACATAAGAGAAGCTCACAACCCTGATGGTGTAGGGTGTAGAAGAGATTTTGGGAACAAAGGCAGAAATAATAAATGATATTGCAACAACAAAGGATGCCTCCCAAAATTTCATAGAGGCATGGAGGAGCACGCAATAGGCCTGAGTGTCTCGGGACGAGCCACAGGTGAGTGTTGGGCGCCTATTGGACAGGAGTTTTGCATTCATTGTTCAGGAAAATTCTACGTATGGAGGATATGCACAGAAGAAGAAGAAAGAAGACAAGGCAGGAGTGGAGTGTGCAACAAAGGCACATTCAGGCTCATGAGTGCACTATAGAGGCACATGAAGGAGTGTAGTGCACAATAAGAACATACTTATCCAAAAATAAAGCAGGGGAATAAAGCAGAGAATAAAGCAAGAGAAGAAAGTGGGCGAAAACGAAGGATAGTAGTTTGGCATGCAAAACGAAGAAAGACATGCAAAAGCAAGAAGAATAGTAGTCAAAGTGCAAAAACAACATGCAAATGTAAAAGATGGAAAATAAATCCTAAATAGTGAGTCGACATGAGTTGTCATGAGATATAATAAGATGTAATTGGGTTTTTAGGATATGAAAAGTAGGGTTTTAAGCCCTAGAATTTATGTATAAATATGTAATGGGTTGGGAAGATTAGGGGTTCTATTAGAGGTTCATCGGGTATGTTAGGGTTGGTCTGAGAAAAGAGTGAGAAAATAGACTGAGAATCAAAGGATCTATGTTTTAATGTTAGGGATAAGTTTCAGAGAGAAAGGCTTTCACTGCAGAGTGGCTAGGAAATATGGAGAGAGAGATAGTATGATATATCTATTGTAAGCACAGTGCGCAAGACTGAGACGATTACAGAAAGAATAATAAAGAAGCCAGTCATTGTGGACATAGCCCAAAGTTGGGTTAACCACGTTAACCACTGTGTCTTCTTGTCTATTATGTGATTGATCAATGAATATTCTATTTATGCATGTAGATTAGATATGCTTCTTACATGATCATTGTGCAAAAGTTATGAATGTTACAGTAATTGGGCTATGTTGCAATATGAAATATAATGGTACTATTTAACTGAATTCACTAAGTAACCAAGGAAGAAAAAATACAATATAATGTGCACAGACCAGATAAGTAAGAATGAATAAGATGATTGCCTCCCATTCCCTCACTACTGAAAAAACTCGGTTCCTACAGCCCTAATAGATTCCTTGGGTGAGACTTCACTTGCATGTAGTTGATGTTGAAAGGGTCTATATCTGAATGGTTTTGTTGGTTAATATAACTTGAACCTAGGGTCTTATAATCGTGCCCCAACAAAGCCCGGCTAGAAAGTGAGGCTCCTGTGCTCTATTTTCTCTGGTAAAAAAATGATGTAAGTACAAAAAAAGAGGTACTCTATGTGGAGTTTCCTTTTACCTATGGCGTGTATGGATACTATAGAATCTCTCCTTCTCTTTTATTCTCACAGAATACCACTCTCGGATGTTTTCTCAACTATGGAATAAGATACAATGCAAAAAAATGGAACCCCCTCTCCTCTTAGTGGCCCGGCATTTAGAATATCCCGATATCCATATAGGGATAGGTGTTTGACTTCATCAACCTTCAATTATGATAAGGTTTTGGACCTTCTAGAATGTTCTTAGAAAATCCACTACGTGGACAGCCCCACATGTCGAAGTAATGGAGGATGATGTGGCATCCACTCACACCATGGTTATCAATATGGCAGGTCAACTTGTGGGAGGCATAACTTTCTCATATGAACTCTGATTGATGAACAGTTTGTGCCATTGGAAAGGTATCGACATGTAGAATTTATAATACTTCGGTATGGTGAGGTTTGGACCAAAAAAAGGTTTTTTATGCCTCAAAATGGCTCCAGAATATTTCTGACTATTTTTTGGACCCAAATTTCCAAATTTAGACCAATCGTTGAAATGGCCCTGCAAGCTAATTCCTCCAATTTTTCCACCCAAAAAATAGTGAGATGGATGAAAAATAATATAATGATCCAATACAGATCATACCTCCCCATTTAGGGAGGGTTTTGGTCCCCAAAATCTTTACTAAATGAGGTGAGGATCCTATACCTTCTCCCTAGAGTACCTTTTTTCTTTGTCTGGAAGTTGTCCTTTCAACCAAATCTACCAAAGGTCATGTTGCCCCTGTCTTGTAGTTCTAGACCGGTTCAACAAAATTGTGTCTTCTACCAACTTTTCCTAAGAATCTTGTGTTAAATACTTTATAGAAGGTAGGACCTACTCCTCCTCCTAATCCAACATGGAGGGCTCATAGAGTTTGAGATTCTACACATTCACTACTTAGTAATTGTGCATGTATGGGGGTAGAATGAGTCTGTAGGAATTGTGTCCCACCTTTTCTAATACCTCAAAAGGACCATACCATAGATCCTTGATCTTCTTACCATGACCTTGTAGTCTTTCCTTATTCAATTGTAACCATACTCTATCTCCAACTTTAAATGTTTTCTCTATTCTATGATGGTCATGTCTAGCCTTGTGCTTTTCCTATGACTTCTTTAGTGTCTCATGTACTTGCAAATGGATCTGTCTCATATTATCAACAATTTTTTCTTCCTTTAATTCATATCCTATGAGGTCCTCTCTCACTCCTCCTTGTTTTCCATATACAACATCTATAGGTGAAGATGAAAAATATCCAAAGAAAGTTTCAAAAGGGGACTTACTAGGAAAAGTGTGGACTACTCTGTTATAAGAGTGTTGTATATAGATCAAATTTTCATCCTAGGTATCCAGATGCTTCTTATTGTAACCCCTCAAAAGCTACACCCAGGTCCTATTGACTATTTCTGTCTTCCCATCTGTCTGTGGATGGAATGTTGTAGACCTCTTCAACTTACTGTCCATAGTATCCCACAATGTAGTCCAAAATGCACTAAGAAATCAGGTATCCCTATATGAGATGATGCTCCTTGGTATCCCAAAGTGCACCCAGACATGTTCAAAGAACTTATTTTTTTCTTCTTATCCAGTGATGGTATTTTTACAAGGCATGAGAATGCACATTTTGTTGAACCTGTCAACTACTATAAATAGATCGCCATGTCCCTTCTTGGTTGTTTCTAAACCTCCCACAAAATCCATGGAAATTATTTCCCAAAGCCGAGTGGGTACAGGTAAGGGATGGTATAGTCCTTGCTTCTTATTGTTGGGCTTGATGGTACAACAAATTATGCATCCTCTAATATATTGTGCTACATCTTCTTGCATTCTAGTCCAATACACATATCTTTGTAAGTTGGCGACTGTCTTCCCAACACCAAAATGTCATGCAACCTTGGTGGTGTGAGACTCTCTGATAAGCTACAATTGTTCACCTTTAGGAACACAAATATTTTTGAGCTTGTAGATTAAACCATTATGAAAATGATAGGTATCCTTGCCATCATCTTCTTCCATGTGAATTTGGCCATGTAGTTGTTGAAACACCTCCTTGAAGTCCCCATATTCTATATATGCCTCTTTGTATGCATCATGGGTAAAAGGCTCTATGTACATTAGATTTCCCAAAAATTTAACCTTAGATGTGGGTGGTCGTGAAAGCATGTCTTCCAACTTATTTGTGCTACCCCATCTACTTGTAATGTCTAGTTTGTTGTAGCTTACTCTGGGCCTGCAAATACTATAATGGTTGGTGAACTATGTGGATGATGGTATCCTTACCTATCCAATATTGTTTCCACTTTTTGACAGCTTGCACCAAGGCATGGATCCCCTTTTCGTAGGTAGGTTAGTTGAGAATTGTCCCATGAAATATTTCATAATTATAGCAGATAGGCCTTCCTCCCTGCATCAGTATTTCTCCCATGGCATACCCACTTGCATTTGTCTCCATTTCGAAAGGATTTTGAAAGATTGGTAGTGCGAGCATAGGTTCTTGACTGATCTTTCTTTTCAACTCATCAAAGGCCTTATTCTGATTCTTCTCCCACTAGAAACTATTGCCACTGGTTGTTATGGCATGGAGTGGTACGGCTACCATTGAAAAGTAAGCTATGAACTCCCACAAATATTGTTTCTCCCCAACAAAACTTCTAAATTTAGTGACATTTGTAGGAATAGGCCATTTCATGATGACCTCCATATTTCTGGGATCTATCTTGAGCTCCCCTCCACCGATCACATACCCCAAATACACCTAATATTGTTGAGTGAACTCGCATTATTTGCGTTTTTCCAACAGCTGGTGCTTTTTTAGAGTCTCTAACACCTGCATAAGATGTGACATATGCTCCTCCCAGATAGCACTATAAACCAGTATATCATCCAAATAGACAATAAAAATTGAATCTAGATAAGGGCGTAAAACATCATTCATTAGTATCATAAATGTAGTCGGTGCATTTCATTAGTCGAATGGCATAACCAACCACTCATACAAACCTTGCCTTGTCTTGAAGGTAGACTTCTAGGTGTCTTCTTCTTTGACTCGTACTTGGTGATATCTTGATTTAAAATCCATCTTAGTGAAGTACTTGGCATGTTGCAACTGGTCCAATAGATCATCAATCATTGGCAAGGGATATTGATTCTTCACTGTAATCTTGTTCAATGCCCTGTAATCGATACACACTCTCCAAGACCCATCCTTATTGGGCACAATTATGATGGGTGGATCACAAGGTGAGGTACTTGGTCGAATTAAACCTTGCTCCAACAACTTCTACAATTGCTTCTTGACTTCATTCTCTTCCAGAATGGACCATCTATATAGCCCAATATTTGACAATGGGGAGTCTAGAAACAACTGTATTTTGTGCTCCACTTCCCTCTTGGGTGGTGTTGTGTTGCTTATATGTTTAGTAGAATGCACTCATTAATTATCAATCCAGGATTCGCAATCAACAGAGTTACAAGACACCAGTAAGAAAGGTAATTTCTAATGTCACGAGTATAGAATTAAACTAGATTATGCATGCTGGAAACAAATCAAAATAGAAAATTGCAGTGCACTTTGGTTGTCTTTCACAGAGAGGCTATCCAATCCATTATGGCACATGCAAGTATGAGATGGATTTGGTTTGACAGATCAACTCTACTATCTGACCCAGAAAACTAATTATGCAATCCACACTTCTGAAAGGGAAATCACACATCAATCATCAAGACATAGAATGGGTAGTTCAATAGTCAATATACTGAGTATGTTGTGGTTCACAATGTGTTGTTGTGGACTTCACTATTTCTCCTTCAAATATGTATGACCACTGCTACCAACATTCATGTCTAAAAACAAAATTCATAAAAACAGAGCATGTGCAAAAAAACAAAGTAAGTAAAGATCTCTAAACAATTATATAATGGAAATCCTAGTCTAAGTTGTACTACTATCATCTAACAGAGTTAAAGCTTTAGCTAATTTAATGTTTACACTACTGAAAACAAATGTTAATGCTAATCTACGAAGATGCTAACCTTTGTTGGGCAGTGGGCCCTTGCTGCTTCAACAGGTCAGCTATTGAAGTCTACAGGAGGCTTATCTTCAACCCACACATTACTCTCACTCAAATCTCAAAACATAACATCAAACTTTTGTTAACAACTCAACTAATATTCAATCATAGACAATCAAGACATGGAGATAAATGACGTTCTTCTATTAGTCTTCACTCAGAATATGTTCTGCAATATCATATGTTGTTTCACATGTTGGTAATATGATAACTCTCCTACTCTTCCACCATCCTTGCCACGGCTATTTAATAGTCTTAATCGTGAAACACAAGGAGGTGAAGTGATTTGCAAATCAATCAGTTGTTAAATTCAATCATTTGGTTACATATTTAGCTTCATCCTCATGACACGAAGTGCATGAGGATGAGGCAATCAACAAACTATTCTTATCATAGCCTTGCTAAAGCAAATAGACATCCACCAATTGGCTTAGGCGAGATATGGATCTTAAGTTAGTGTATTAGGCTCTTCCATATTAGTACAGGATCGTAACAGGTAGATGGTACCAGATCATGATAGTGCGCAAAAGGTGGTACCGGATCATGAAAGTGTGTGGTCGTTGGTACCGGATCGCAACAGATGAGAATTTAGTACCGGATGCATTTGGTACCGGATTCGGACAGTGGCAGTCTTGGTGTGCAAGTACCAGATAGTTGAGCTGGTATAGGAACGTTAGATATCTAGAGGTCAAATATTTATATATGACAAATTGAAGCATTAGTACATGAAATATTTAATTCCCTAACTCAATAAGCCACAAAATGCATGAATTAACCATACTTTACCTTATGACCTTATCACTGGCTAATGATAGCATTCTTGTCATTCACCCAAGCTTAGGTAGGCCAAAAATGTATAGGTGAAGAGTATAATAGGGTAATGGGGATGTCAATTTCAGGTCTCAACATTCCCCCATGCCAAAATCATTGCATGTCCTCATGCAACTGAAAACAAACCCAAAATTTTCAAAACTTGAGACTATGTTCTTTACTTTGGTGGATCAATGATGTTGATGGTTGAAGCCTCTTCTTTCAGCTCCCTTTTGATGACCCTAATGTATTGTAGGAGTCGTAATACCTTCTTGAGCTTGTTAGAAGTCTCTTCATGGTCATCTTGAAGTTGTTGGTTGGTTGCTTTCAACTGCTCATTTTCATTTTTGATATACCTGTCCAAGAGTTGGTATTCCTTCACTTCTTGTTTGAGTTCCTGATTTTGTTTTTGCAATTCCCGAATCTTTTTCTTCATTTGTTCTTTTGTCAAGGTCTTTGTTGACTCCATCATTACTGGTTGGATGCACTCCCTTTCCGCGACTTCCTCCCTCATCCCACATAAAGTAATGGTGGCTTGCTCCTCGGCCAAACTAGGGATGTCATCTTGGATTGATAAATCCTCAGAAGGGGAGGTAAGATTGATTGGATCTTCCTATGTATGAGGACCGACTATTGTTTTTCCTTTCTTTGCCATGCTCCTCATGGTTCTTTTACAAGGAGGTACTGGATCAGGGATGCTCACAGGCTTCCTTTTCTTCTTTTCTAATTGTGAAATGGTGACAGGGGGTTGTGCCACAGACTGTTTACTTTTAGTTTATGAGCTATGCTTCCCTTTCTTCATCATTTTTGTTTGATGTCCCTCTTTCTCAACTGCCACCGTTGAAGTCTCCTCTACTAATTTGTTTTTACCTTTTGATTCAGAGCTTTTAAAAGTTTTATTGACTATGGAAGAGGACCCTACTTTTTCATGTTGGCTAACTGCCCTAGATGATGGTGGAGTTGTCTTATCCTTCTTGCCCTTTTTCTTTTGAGGTTCCTTATTTTTCTTTGGAGCATGTTGGGTTTCCTCCACAGATTTGTTTTCTGTGGGAAGGTGCTGAGTGATAAGGGTTTTCCAACTAATCCTTTGTTTCCTAAGTTCATGTAAAACTAGCATTTTAATGATACCTTGATGGTAAATGCTAGTCTTCTCTATTTTGGAGATGGATTTAACACCTCTTACCATTTTGTTCAAACTCATCCATAGAAAATATGGGAAATTGATTTCAGGGCCTCCTTCAAAATGTAATAAAAGCCTAACATGATATATGAAGGTCACAGCATACCTGCCCTCACAAGTGACAAATCGTTGAAGACTAGTAATCATTGGATGATACTCTTCCTTGATGTAGTTCCTCGAGATCCCCTTTTTCCAGTCAGGGTGTTGATGATCTTCTTTCAAGAATCGTTGGCACGTTTCTTTGTTGATTCCTACACCTTTGAAGTATTTGTCTCCTCTGCTAGGTAATCTCGTGACCTCCCTTAAGGTTTCTTCATTAATTGTTAGTTGTAGATTGCCTATATGTGCAATCTCTCCATCGTAACTCTGAATAAATTCGTGAGATATCTTCTCGTGCCAGCCTGTGAATCTTTCCAAAAATGGTATCCATCCCGATCTAGCATATTTTTCTTGACATAATTGGAACTCCTCGGTTTCCCTATAAATTTGGAAGACCGGTTCGTGTCTACTAATGACCATCGTTATAAGTTGTGAGAAAATGATCAGGTTGTAGCACAAGGGTTTGGTCAATTGATGAGGGTAAGGGTTTATTACCGGAAAGGAGTAGGCTTGGGACTAGAGAAAGCTCACGACAAGGGGGAATATGGTGATGTTGTTGGAAATGTGAATGGTAAGTTTAAGTAAGGATGTTGTAAGGAAAAATTATGACCAGATAAGCCATTTCATTTCTACCCATTACTGTAATGATGAGGATAAAACGTTGGGTGTTCAAGGCATCATTTTGGGATAGGTGATTGGACGTTCGGGTGGTGAATTTGATGTTAGGTCATGGTTCATGATATAAGATAGGTTCATGAATTGCTTAAGGACGAAATATATTTGTGGCTTATCATTGCTATACATGCTTCATATTTTGATATGATTTTTGCCCTTAACCATGTTCAAGAGCTATGAGAGAATTGATTAAGTTTAGGCATATGGGTATGAGGGATAGGTGCACGGTTTTAATACTAAGGTCATAATATCTAGTATATATTTTCATACTTGTTGTAGTTTTATGAGCATAGGAAAATAAATACCATGTTACCTTTGCTTTTACCTTTGTATGATTAATACCCATAGCATGTGTGACTGCTTATAAATTGTCAGAATTCATCTCTTTAGACTGAAGTTTCTTGAAAACTTGGTACGGGAATATCCTTTACTTCTTTTATTATGTGCTTATCTTCTCTTGTATTTGGTTCTGCAGGGTGATCATGCGAGTCTGAAAAAGAGTTATGAAGGGGCTCTTTTGACCTTCCCCCATGCCGAAGATGTTGTATATATGTATGCAAGAAGATTCAACATTTTATATCATAATGGAGAAAAGATGATAAGAGCACAAGAAACCAATCAAATTCTAGAAGTACATTTATCACCTAGCATATGATCTAATACCTAAACAGTGAAATTGCCCTTCTTTTGATGGATTTTTGACAAAGGTAGCATTCAGCAGTGAAACAGGGAATATTTATATGTTTTCCAGAAGAATAGATCCCACCTAACTTGCTTCAGAGATTTACTATCATTGGATGTTATAGATAAATTTCACAGTATAAGTAGATTAGACTCCTTAGTTAGGGCTCCACTCTTAAGAAGTTTCCTTCTTAGATAGTGTAGGCTTTAGATGTCAAACCGGTAAGTTGACTTAGGGTGATTCTCAAATGGAAATTTGCTTGAAGTAATTATGTTGTTGATTAATCTGGAGTTTGTATCTCATGAAAGCCAATATTGGCCTTTACTCTTTTTGTTTTAGATGAAAAAAAGTGAATTTTTCAATCAGACAAGTATAGATGAGACATTTTTCAACCAGACCCCACTGCCAGCAAGTTTTTTCAGTACTCTGGTGGGGTATTTGTGATAATTAGTGAGAGGTGCCTTCCCCAGACAGAATGCCCCATTGCCAACATGCCTGTTCAGTACCATGATGGGTTTGCCTAGTCATACCATAGACCGGTACCCGCTGCCAGCAGACCTGTTCAGTATCCCAGCGAGTTAGTCTCTTAAACCCTTTTTCCATCAGAGGATTCTTGTCCATAGTCACCTATTTTGGTTTTTATTAAAGCGTTCTTTGCATGGTGACAGGGGAGGCTCGTCTGAAAACCTTTTTACAGGGTGGGATGGTATTGGGTTGGAAGGCATATACTCTTCTTTTGTATGTCTTTTAAAGATTTGTCTGAAGGAAAAATAAACTCGTATGCACATTATTTCTTTAGAGTGATCCAAATGTATAATTTTGTCTGAAGTTGTCCATAAGAGAATGACCTAAAGTTTCCTTAGGGTACTGGTACATCCTCTTCCATAAAAAATTTGGTAGTGTGCCCATGGTAGAGAATGTTCATATACTCATATGTTACTCTTTAATAAGATAATCCAATGAATACTATTGAAGTCTGGTTAGGGTGAGATAGTTACTTATAGGCTAATATATTTTTTCTTTTAAATCATGTTGAAATACTGGCTAAAGGCAACTTCTAGTCTTTGAAGCGGATTATGGTTCTTTGAGCAATCATAGGTAAAGATTGTATCCCTCTTTTTATTTTGTTTTTAAGCAACAGAACCAAAAGAAATTAAAATACTTATTAGCAACAGAACCAAAAGAAATTAAAATACTTCTTAGCAACAGAACCAAAAGAAATTAAAAATACTTCCCTTTAGTTGTCAACAGAACCAAAAGAAATTATTGCTTCACAAGGGCCATCATTTGATATTGCATTCGGCTTCTTGGTTCCAACTTAAGTGGTTGTTTGCATGGCTTCGTACTTCAGATTAATTGACATAAGATTCTGAAGTATGTGTAGTATGCTTTGTCAATTAGGTAATGTGTCTTGATAGTACTATAGAAGGACAGACTTCTGGTACCGGACTGGAATCGAACTGTTGGTACCGGACCAGAACAGGATTTCTGGTACTGAAACAGAATAGAATATTGTTGATGCCTACAAACTGATGTTTAGCAAGTCCGTGAAGGATCAAATAAATTATAGAAATTTACTTACAAAAAAAAGAAAAGAAAATGCGAAAGTAAAACAAAAGGGGGTAAGAATATCTTGTTACCTTTAGCTTATTAAAAAAATTCAATCCACACCTATGTACAAAAATTTCAAATAAACCAATCAATCAATGTGGATCAATAGGAGGGTCTCCTTCCTTACTGATCATCTGCATATCTGAATTCTGTAGTATACGAGTCAGGAATTCTTCTTTTGATAGAGATTTGTTGTAAACTCGCAACCGGTGACCATTCACAAGTAGTGGTGTCTATTGTTCATCAATTGTCTTTATCATGATTGAACCATTATCGTAGACAGTGTCAATTTCGTAAGGTCCCATCCAATGGGTGGTTAACTTACCTTTGAAGTTATTGAATCTGTTGTCATACAATAGGGCCCAATCTCCTTGTTGAAAATTTTCTTTTTGAGATACTTGTCATGCCATTTTGTTCTTTGTTCTTGAATGAGGGTAGTTCTTTGAAGTGCTTCCTGCCTGGTTTCATCCAATTCATTAAGCTACAAGAGTCTTTATTGTTGGGCTTCATCCAAGTTCATGCCAACTTGTACTGCAGTCCTGAAGGTTTTGATCTGGAATTCTATGGGGAGAAGAACCTGCTTCCCATACACCAACTCATAGGGTGTATGTCCTGTTGTATTCCTCCAAATGATTATATAAGCCCATAAGGCTTCTAATAATCTGTCAGCCCAATCCTTATGGTGCAGTTGTACTATTTTGGTAAGAATGGACTCAATAAATTTGTTGGTAGATTATACTTGTCCATTTGCCTGTGGATGGTAGGGTGTATATTTCCTTTGTTTGATTTGGTACTATTCTGTAACAGCTTTGACTAGATGAGAGGTAAATTGAGTTCCCTAATCAGTCACAATTTCTCGGGTACACCAAATCTAGTAAAGATATCATTAAAAAGGAAATATACTACTGATTGTTCACTTGCATCTGGTAAAGCTTTTGCTTCAACCCATTTCGTCACATAGTCAGTGCATACAAGTATATACTTTTTCTTTTTAGATTTAGGGTTAATGGGCCCTAAAAAATTTAATGCCCATTTCTCGAATGGTTCAATAACTACTTGGGCTTGAAGTCGCATTTGGTCTCGTGTAGTAGGCTTACCCATTCGTTGGCATTCATCACAATTGGATACATAGGTTTTAGCATCTCTGAAAATATGGGGCCAGTAGTAACCATATTGCAGAACTTTGTAAGCGGTTCTCTTGTCTACAAAGTGTCCTCCACAAGGACCATCATGGCAGGCTTGCAAAATATCATGAATTTCATCTTCCCTTACACATCTCCTGATCACCAAATCTAGTCTTGTTTTGTAGAGGAAATCACCGTGCCAAATGTAATTTGCACTTAGTTGAATTACTTTCTGTTTTTCTCTAGAAGACAATTTCTGAGGCATCTTTCCTGTCACAAGATAATTAGTGGCATCTGCATACCACGGAGTGAATGTAGAAATAGCAAATAAATTTTCATCAGGAAAGTTATTTTCTACTGGTGCATTATCTCCTAGATGAATCATTCTAGATAAGAAATCAGCCACAAGATTATCTTTACCAGGTCTATCAATAATGTTGATATTAAACTCTTGTAATAATAAGAGCCATTGTGTAACTCTAGGATTTGTTACAGGTTTGTTCATTAAAAATTTGATGGCTGAATGATCAGTGTGTACAAAAGCTTGATATCATGTAATATAGTGTCTAAATTTATTGATAGAATGGACTACAGCTAGCAATTCTTTTTCTGTGACCGTATAATTAACTTCAGTTGGAGACAGATTCTTATTGACGACGTAAATAGCATAGGGCATTTGATTTTCTCTTTGTTCAAGGACTGTCCCAAGGGCTGTGTCTGAGGCATCAGCACAGATATGAAAAGGAAGGGACCAATTTGGTCCTCTTAATACAGGGGTAGTTGACAATTTATGTTTTAGAATTTCAAAAGATATTTGGCATTCATCATCCCACTTAAATTCGGCTTCTTTAGATAATAATTTGAATAAAGGGGTAGCTAGGCTTGTAAAATTTGGAATGAATCTTCTATAGTAGCCAGCATGTCCTAAAAAGCTACGAACTTCCTTTTGTGAGGAAGGTATTCTGATTTGTGTGATGATATAAATCTTTTCTGGATCAACTCTCATTCCATAATCGGAAATGTGATGTCCCAAAACAATACCTTCAGTGAGCATAATTTTTTATTTTTCATTACTTAAGGAAAGATTGGTTTCCTTACACCTAATCAAGAATTTTTCTAGACTGTTCAATGCTTCCTGGAAGTCTTGTCCATGGATTGTAAAGTCATCCATGTAGAATTCCACGCAATCATTGGTCAAGTCAGAGAAAATGGCTAGGATAGATCTTTGAAAAGTGGTTGGGGCATTGCAAAGTCCGAAAGGGAGAACCCTATAAGAATATGTGCCCCAAGGGCAGGTGAAAGTGGTCTTCTCTTGGTCTTCGGGTGCTATTTGTATCTGGTTGTAACCACTAAACCCATCCAAGAACAAAAAATACTTTTTTCTGGACAGGGTATCCAGTACCTGATCAATAAATGGTAAGGGAAAGTAATCCCTATGGGTGGCTTTGTTTAACTCCCAGAAGTCTACACATATCCTCCACTTACCATTTTTCTTGGGAACTATGACAAGTGGAGATACCCATTGACTATCTGAAATGGGGTATATGAGATTGGCTTGAAGGAGTTTTTGCAATTCTTCTTTTACAATATCTCTGAGGGTTGGATTCATCCTTCGCTGAGGTTGTCTAACTGGTCTGATTTGGTCATTAGTGTAGATATGATGTGTGCATGTGTTAGGGTGAATGCCTTTCATGTCTGCATAATCCCATGCAAAGGCATCAAATTGTCTTTGGAGCATTTCAATCACTTGTGTCTTTTGTTCTGATTCCAAACTAGAGTTGATGTACAACAGTTTTCCTGGGCTAATATCAACAAGTTCAATAGTCTATTCCTTATCTGAGGTGGCTGGTGATAAATTATATAATTGAGTGATATCAAGGTGTCAATTTTGTTGAAATTCAGAACTAAAAATATGTGACAATTCTGCAAAAGACCTTGGATATTCAATGCAATTTGTGTCAGCCAAAAATAATCTTAAGACTTGTTCATCTGATTGTTCTTGTATTCCTCTTACTTGTTCAAGTGTTAACAGAGGCCTGATGCAATCTTCCTCTCCATAAGGGTTTTCTAACCAAATAGGTATTTCATGTGCCGGTTGGGCAGGAGGGAAGAGGACAAGTTTTTTGCTATGTGTGCCATTGGATATAGTCATCTCACCAGACCGACAGTTGATAAAGGCATATGTTGTGGCCAGCCAAGGGAAGCCAAGAACCACAGGGTGTCCTGGTTTGGAGGATGATTTAGAATAGATGACTAAAAAGTCTATTGGATATTCCCAAGAAGCTAGAGTGACCGTGACATCATCTAGACTTCCTGCAGGGCTAATGACTGACTTATCTGCCAACTCGATCATGGTTTGGGTTGGTCTTAACTAGTTGATTTGGAGATTTTGCATAGTATCAAAAGGCATTACATTAATAGCTACGCCCAAATCAATGAGTGTGTTTGGTAGAGAAATGCCATTAATTTCGATAGTGACTACTGGATTTCCAGGGTCATTATATTTGTATGGCATTTCAAAAATAAATTCAGATAATTGTCCCACTACCTGAATAAGGGGAGGTTCCTTCTTCTTCCTCCCTAGTTTATTAATGCAAATATCCCTTATGATTTTGGCATATATAGGGATATTCTTAATCACTTGCAGTAGAGGTATTTTTATGCACACATTTCGTAATTCATCTTCTATATCTCTGTGCAAGGGTCGGTCGGGTTTCTTCACTAATAGTCTTTCGGGGTAAGGTGGAAGATTAATTTGTTGGGATACTCGTACAGACTGAGAAGTGATTGGGATAGGAGGAGAGGCCTCTTCTTCTGCAGGGGTGGTTTGAGTGTTTTCTTCCTCAGAATGATTATCATTTTCTTCCTGAATTATTACTACAAGATCTTATTGGTTTACAACTTTCCCTGATCGTAGTTGAATTTCATAGGTGGGGAAGGTTTGAACTTTTGTATTCTACACAGGGTGGGTGGGTCGATTATTGGGGTTAGGGATTCACTGGGAAGGGATTGTTGTTGGTCTTGGAGGATTGTGGGCATCTTGGTTTTGTGGTTGTTGATTGGGATTTATAGATACTTGTTGCTGCCAATTAGGGTTCAAGGGCGTTGTAAATCGTTGTTGTATAGGAGGTGGGAGTAAATATTGCATCTGTGGTGGGTTGAATCCAGGTAGTAATTGGGAAATGTTTGCAGGGTACTGTGGATATGTAGGGTAAGAGTGATTTCCATACATAGGTCCCCTCCAACCTTGTTTCCAAGGTTGAGTTTGCTTAGATGTCCATTGTGGATAGGTCACCGGGGAACGACCCCATTGTTGTTGTTGATATTGTGTATTAGGATCATAAAATGTATTGGGATTTTGGGCTCTCCAAGGTCTTCTAGAAGGGTATGGTTGTTCTTGTGAGACTCCTCCTCCCCTATACATGGCTTGTAGCTCAAGCAAGGTTGGACACTCAGAGGTGGGGTGTTCTACTGTACACAAACCAGAGATTTCTATGACATTTAATGGGCATTCTTTCTCATTGTTGTGCTTCTTTCGGCATCTATGACAAAATATTGCTAAAGCATCTTCTTCTTGTTTCTTTTTCAGTTTCAGAGTATCTAACTAGCTACTTATTGTGCTCAAGATGTTTGTTTTAAAGTTCTCCAATAAGTTTCCTAACTCAGTTCTGGTGACAGTCCCTGAGCTTTGTTTTGTATTTCTGCTAAAAGGATCTCTTGGTCCTTTGCATGTTTTAGCTTGTCCTCTTGAGTATCTCCTACAGTAATCTACAATTTCTGCAAAAGGCTTTTGGTGTACATCTCCTGAACTCAACAAGTTTAAAACTTATATGCAATCATCTCTGAGACCTTTCAAGAATACAGTTCTTACTACAGCTGGGTCTGTGGTGAATAGTTTTGAATTTTGATAATTGTATAAGAACCTTTCTAAGTAGTCTTCAGGGCTTTCATCTTCTGTTTGCTGCATTTTAAAAATGTCGTTTTTAACATTATCCTTACAATAGTCTTGGTATTTTCGTAAAAATGTATCTTTCATTTGATCCCAAGAAAGGATTGTATTTTATCCTAAGCTCATGAACCATCTTAAGGTTGAATCTTTCATTGTAGCAGGAAAAAGCTTAAGTTTTTGGGCATCGTCTGAGTAGTTATAGCTTCTACATAATATGTCAAATTCGAATAAAAATAAATCTAGATCTTCAATTGACATACCTCTGGAAGTGGGTAATGATGATAGTGGGATATTCTTCATGCTGATGTTTTTGGAAATATCCAAGATTGGAAACCCAAAAGTCTTGGTCTCTGTGGCAGCATTTCCTTCTTCTTCTGCCATTCTACTGATGGATGGTTCAGAAACTGGATTTTCTGTGTCTCCTAAATGTTTAGCAGACTCACGTTCTGCCTGTCACAATATTGATTCTTCTGTTTTAAGTTCTCCTTCTGGAGCCTCGCTAGCTCCCTTTGAATTTTTTGTTGGTGGAATTTTTCCTGCACTAATGTCAGTTGGATTAGTGGGGGGGTTGTTTTTGAATCTTTGGAGCTTACAAATCTACCCGTGTTATCTCTATATCTATGCATAAAATGGAAATTTGATTCTTTAACTGAATTGAAATCCTAATTCTATCTAGAAGGTAAGAAGGCAACCTGGCTTCGGATAACCCCACTCTAGTGGCCATGTGGCTCTTCAGTCACATCTTAAAAATTTTATCCTCCTCCCTCGAGCAGCCTTAAAAAAAAAATTATACAAATAATCTAGGCTAAAAATCACTTCCTACCGTTTGCAACTCCCTGGCAATGGCGCCAAAATGTTGTGATGCTTATATGTTTATTATAATTCACTCATTAATTATCATTCCAGGATTCGTAATCAACAGAGTTACAAGACACCAGTAAGAAAGGTAATTTCTAATGTCACGAGTATAGAATTAAACTAGATTATGCATGTTGGAAACAAATCAAAATAGCAAACTGCAGTGCACTTTGGTTGTCTTTCACAAAGAGGCTATCCACTCCATTATGGCACATGCAAGTATGATATGGAGTTGGTTTGACAGATCAACTCTGCTATCTGACCCAGAGAACTAATTATGCAATCCACACTTTTGAAATGGAAATCACACATCAATCATCAAGACATAGCATGGGTAGTTCAATAGTCAATATACTGAGTATGTTGTGGTTCACAATGTGCTATTGTGGACTTCACTAGTTCTCCTTCAAATATGTCTGACCACTACTACCAACATTCATGTCTAAAAACCAAATTCATAAAAATAGAGCATATGCAAAAAAACAGAGTAAGTAAAGATCTCTAAACAATTATATAATGGAAATCCTAGTCTAAGTTGTACTGCTATCATCTAACAGAGTTAAAGCTTTGGCTAATTTAATGTTTACACTACTGAAAACAAATGCTAATTCTAATCTATGAAGATGCTTACCTTTGTTGGGCGGTGGGCCCTTGCCGCTTCAACAGGTCAGCCATTGAAGTCTACAGGAGGCTTGTCTTCAACCCACACATTACTCTCACTCAAATCTCAAAACATAACATCAAACTTTTGTTAACAACTCAACTAATATTCAATCATAGATAATCAAGACATGGAGATAAATGACGTTCTTCTATTAGTCTTCACTCAGAATATGTTCTGCAATATCATACGTTGTTTCACATGTTGGTAATATGCTAACTCTCCTACTCTTCCACCATCCTTGCCACGGCTATTTAATAGTCTTAATCATGAAACACAAGGAGGTGAAGTGATTTGCAAATCAATCAGTTGTTAAATTCAATCATTTGGTTACATCTTTAGCTTCATCCTCATGACACAAAGTGCATGAGGATGAGGCAATCAACAAACTATTATTATCATAGCCTTTCTAAAGCAAATAGACATCCACCAATTGGCTTAGGCGAGATCTGGATCTTAACTTAGTGTATTAGGCTCTTCCATATTGGTACCGGATCATAACAGGTAGATGGTACTAGATCATGACAGTGCGCAAAATGTGGTACCGGATCATGACAATGTGTGGTCATTGGTACTAGATCGCAACAGATGAGATTTTAGTACCGAATGCATTTGGTACCAGATTCGGACAGTGGCAGTCTTGGTGCGCAGGTACCGGATAGCTAAGTTGGTACAGGAACGTTGGATATCTAGAGGTCAAAGATTTATATATGACAAATTGAAGCATTAGTACTGAAATATTTAATTCACTAACTCAATAAACCACAAAATGCATGAATTAACCATACTTTACCTTATGACCTTATTACTGGCTAATGGTAGCGTTCTTGTCATTCACCCAAGATTAGGTAGGCCAAAAAGGTATAGGTGAAGAGTATAATAGGGTAATGGGGATGTCAATTTCGGGTCTCAACGGGTGGTATCCCTTGAGGCTCTTGGAACACTCCTCTATATTTCTGTAGGAAATCCTCCAACTGTTGTTTCTACTCTTTAGTACACCCCTCCAGGGATGCCTTCACTCTCATTGACTCATCATCATATTGATTTTCTCTTAAGAAAAGTAAAACATATTTCTTACTAGAAATAATCAACTTATTGGCTTGATTGGCACTTACCAATGATATATTTGACTTGTCTTTATGCGCATTGATGATGTAGGAATTGCCATCCTTGATCAATCAGTATTGGTTGGATCTTCGCATGAATATTCCATCCCTCGTATACATGTAAGGGATTCCAAACACTACTCCACATACATCAAGGAGTACTACATCCAATTCCACTTCATCAATAAAATCAACACTTATAGCAAATTTAATCTTACATTGTGTCGTTACCTTTATCTCTGCATCCTTGTTTATCCAACCCAGTGGATAAGGGAAAGGATGATTGTGGATCTCCAATCCAATCTTTTTCACTAGATCCACTACTATGATATTATCCTGTGAACCAGAGTCGAACAGAGCATTTATCTTGATCTTCTTGACCTAAATCTTGATGTGGAAGATCTTGGTCATATCCTTCTCTTCCTGGTGATGAAGGCTACTCAAATTCACCTCATTTTTCACAGATGTGCATAAAATATTTTCATCAAAATCCGAGCTACTTTCAACCTAATTGCTTGAATCTTTGGCTAGAAGGTTCTTTTTCTTTCCATCCTTCTTGTAATTCTTCAGGTTCATCTCTAGATGTAGTTTCCATCATTTTTCCTCGGTGTGACCATCAATGTTGCAATGATTGCAATGGTTGTTGGGATATTTACTCTATTTTTCAGTGACTGTTGTCTTCTTATCTTTTCCCCCTTTCCACTTCTTCTTCCCCTCCTTGGAAGCTTCTGGATGCTCTTTCTGCTTCAAACCACTTGATTTCCCCTTCTTTTGGCCTATGTTTTCCAGGTATTGTTCATGTACACCAGCCTTATCCACTATCCTTAGCTTGAAGAGTATCACTTGCATTCGTAGATGACTGTGTAAACCCCAAAAATACTTGAGGAGAACATATGGGTTCTTGGTAGATATACACAACATGGTGGCCATATTTATGAACTCAGTGGTGTACTCATATACACCCTACCCCTGCCTCTACTTGAAGTAGCGCCACTGGATCCATTGGTCTTCTACATACCCGATAGAGTAGAATTGGGACTTGATGAGGGTTTTGAAGTCCTCCCATATAGTTACTGTTGGATCACCCTCCAGCCTAAGTGATATCGTGTGGATTTCGCACTAGGTTAAATCATGTCCCTCTAACTTCAATCTAGCAAGAGAACTCTTTTAGTCTTCATCTATATGGTGAACTCTAAAATAAAATTCTAGTTGTTACAACCAATGATTATGTTTTAATGCATAAATATCACCTTCATATGGCTTTGTGTCCACTTTCGCCTCCATCTTGAACAAGGATTGTGAAGGGTTCATGGCACTCAAACTTGTCTACTCTTTTTCGGATTCTTTATGTGACTCCTTTTCTTCCTGATCTTCTAATTTTCCCTCTGATCTGTTCTCTGAGTTAGAGCCTCCATCGTCTCTGAATGGTCTGAGATTTCTTTCTAGAGCCACCATGAGGAGGTTCATATTGTGACTGATTTCAGTAACTTGTGCTTCCAACCACTCAAATATCTCTTCTACTAGATCTCAAGGGTTATTATGAACAGACTCATTCGCCATGGATAGGGATTTTGTGACTTCTCTTTAAGTCAATTCTTGGATCCTACAACTTCCCAAAAATACCCAAAAGAAAAACTTACTTTGATACCAATACGATCTGTAAATTGTCATGGATATTCCACTAGAATAGTTTGTCACAACAGATCTAATAAAATACTGAAATCCTTACTATTAAGGTTAATTTCCTTTAGATCTCCAAAATATTTAGTTACTGATAAAATAGATAAAACACAGAAAAAAAAATAGAGAATAGTAAAACGCATTCACACCATCCATTAATAATCACAAGATATGACTTGGGAAACCCAAAACAGGAGAAAACCCAGCTAGAATGTGAGGTTTCTCTACTCCCTTTTCTCCGGTAAAGAAATGGTGCAAGTACAAAGAAAGAGGCACTCTTTGTGGAGTTTCCTTTGACTTGTGGCCTATATGGCTATTACAGAATCTCTCCTCCTCTGTTATGCTCAAAAAATACCTCTCACATGTTTTTCTCAGCTATGGAACAAGATACAATGCAAAAGAATGGAACCCCATCTCCTCTTAGTTGCTCGGTATTTAACATAGACTGATATCCATCTAGGATAGGTTTTTGACTTCCTCAACCTTCAATTGTGATAAGGTTTTGGACCTTCTAGAATGTTCTTATAAAATCCACTATGTGGCTAGTCCCACATGTCTAAGTAATGGATGCTGACCTAGCATCCACTTGCACCTTAGTGATCAATATGGTAGGTCAACTTGTGGAAGGCATAACTTTCTCATAGGAACTTTGATTGACGAATAGTCTGCACTGTTGGAAAGGTATCGGCATGAATAATATAGAGTATTCCTCCATAGTAAGGTTTGGACCCAAAAAAGGTTGTTTGATTCCTCAAAACGGCTCTAAAATATTTCTAACTAATTTTTGGACCCAAAATTCCAAATTTGGACCAGCCGTCGAAATGGCCTTGCAAGTTGATTCCTCCAATTTTTCCACTCAAAAAGTAGTGATACAGATGAAAAGTAATATAATGATCCAATCTGGATCAATAACACTGATATTTTGAACTTTGGCTTCTCTCTTACGACCGAAAGCTCCCTCTCCTTGCTCCATGTACCAAATCTGCATTCTTAGCTTGAACTGGTATGTTTATACCCCTAGTTCTGCAAAATGTGCAAGCGACCATTTTTGTTAGAATTATGCATATTATAGAAATTTTGGTAATTAATGCTACATGTCATTTTTCTACTCAATTCATGAAGCATTATATCATAGTTTTCCGGATTATAATAATTCCAAGTTGTTCTCTATTGAATCGTCTTTCAAACAACTATTCTTATGCCACAATCTGATCGCTGAGCTGAAAGTTATGGCTTCCTAAAAATCTATTTTCACCCCATTTATACACTTTCTCCACTGGTGTAATTTTGTTGAAAGGCCAAATTTTGTCAACTATAGAAGAAAATATGTCAATAAATAGAGAAAATGTGTATGATACATAGATAAAAATAATGGCAGGTAATTCATAACAACTCTCATATTTTCAATCTGATGCTCCAGTAAAAAACTGCAGCAATCTGGAAATGACAACTTTGTCCTTTTTACAATAAATTTTCTTATCTAAAAATCTCAAAAATCCCCAAAAAGTGGCCTAGAATAATGGATTTTGGCCTATTTTAGCATCCCCATTCCAATCCCCTTAGAATTTATTCAATTCCTTCATGGGTTATTTCCATGTATGTTTTTTGGTCTCTCTCCAAGAATTTCAGCTTAATCTAGATCTTTGCTAATGATTTGAACCCAGATCTTTAAAAATCGCTATTTTTTTAATTTTTGATAAATCCAAGCAGAAAGGGACAGTGTCCCTCTCTAACACTTTTGCATATCTCCTCTCTAAGGACAAAACCTAGAAGTTTCATCTCAATCTGACTAAACATGCTCTAGTTATGGCCAAAATAAGAAGATGTTTGATGACCTGGTAGTGGCATGGTGCTGACATGGCATCAATCACCATGGACTTATTCCCTTTATATTTATTTATATGCTTCTGATCCTAGTCCATCGACCCACCACACTCAACTTCCATACTCTCTCATTCGTGACTCTGGTCTAGTACAGCCATCGGGCTACTCTGGACGAGCTTCTGTCCGGCTCCCGCCAATCGACTCTAGTCCAGTCTAAAGGGCCACCAAGACACTATGCCACCACATCCAAGATTCCATATACTTATGTCAAGCGGCTCCAATTCGGTCCACTAGCCCATTGAGGCACCGACCCACCACATCCAAGCTTCCATATACTTTTGTCAAGCAGCTCTGGTCTGGACCACCGGCTAACTGAGCCACCAGATTCAGGCTTTCAAATACTCTCTTACCAATGGCTCTGGTCTGGTCCGGTCCACCATCCCACTNGCGTAAATATCTATCCAACAAGAAGTGATTCGACGTTGATATGGTCCACCAAGCCATTAACCCTCCCCTCATGCAAATATGTATTTACAAGAGGTGATTCGATGTTGATCTCGTCCACTAGGCCACTGCTCACTGGAAAATCACCCCATCTCACAGCATTCCAAAGTGGCTTTTGGTCTAGTCCACCAGGGTACCAACCAACCAGACAAAAGTTTACATTATGTGTGGGCTTCGTAGGGTTCTATGACTTCCTTATCACATAGAAGTAATATAAAGTTCCCTGTTCCTTATAAACAACTCATTCGATCCCTTCCCCATGCATATGGGATAAAGAATATAATTCCCATTGTAGATCAACGGCTTTGAATCCATGTGAAGGCTCGATCGATGGCTATTGTTCATTGTCTTCCTGGAAGGAAGATTTGTCAATTTTGATTCCAAAATCAAGCAAGAGTGGGCTCGATGGAAATCTAGGGTCATGAGGAATTTCCTAAGCATGGTTTCCAAGGATGAAGAGCAAATTTTAAACCACAAGAAATCCCCCTCCATCGTTGTCCCATAGTCATTAATTAATTTTATTTCAAGAAATTTTGTCTTGTCATGTAGCAGGCTCCTTCAAAAGCTCGGTGTTTTAAACCTAAAGCTCTTATACCACTTTGTAACATACCTAGCCACTAACAAGCTAGGCCACGCTACCTCAAGAATGCACTTCTTGAACTGATTTCAAATTTCTGATACCAAATTAATTAACCAAGAAGCATAAAAGGAACACATGCAATAATTAAGATTCATGTTTCACCATAAAATAAATGAGCAATATGCCATGCACAACAATAATCAACAAGCAGGCACATTATAAATACATATCTCAGAGATAATGATTAATACATGGTAGAAATAAATATACAATAGAGAAAACATGTGATGGAGAACACTTATGTTTAATAAAACCAATCACCAACTGGTTGCAAACCAAGGACGTTATGTTAGACAACTGAGAGGGGGGGGTGAATCAGTTGTTATTATTCTTAAACAATAATACCCATTTTAAACTCATTATAGTACACTCAATGATGATCACAATAATTCAAGGAAGTAAGCAATAGAGTATTCAACATCAATCACACACATGAAGTATGCAGAAATAGATATTCCTAAGGAAACCCATAAAGGGAGAAAACATCTTCTTCTTCGAATGATAGGCAGTCTTTTTATGTTCTGTACATCATCTATCTTTAAGCACCAACTAAATGTGAGGCTACCACCTTTGTTTTACAAGCTACAACTTGCTGAGAGCACCAACTTTGTGGTTTCTCTAGCACCCACTAGAAGGAAGCACCAACTCCCTAAGTTTCCAACACCAACTGGATGGAAGCACCAATTTCCAGTCACACAGGCACCAAATTGTACAACAGACAACAATAGTTCTCCCTTGCAGCACCCTACCACCCTGGTTTTTCTGGCTGCAACCAGATGGAAGCTACAACTCCCTGTGTTCAAGCACCCACTTGAAACTCTGAGGAAAACAGTCCTCCCTAGCACCACCCTACCACCCTGAGATATTAATCTTTTCTTTCTGAAATTTATTACAGTGATACAGTTTTTATCAATGGATTACCAGTCTCATCACTATTCGGCTACAATGCTCTGCTCTGCCTGCATCAGTGTGTTCCTGCTCGCATCTTCTTGCTCTTAAGTTTTCGTACAGTTTGTTGTTTTCACCATTTCTGCTTTGTCCAGCTTATGTTCTTCATCTCTGCATCTCTCACACTCTGTTCCTGCTATCTTCTTGATCACTTACAGTTCGACTTGTTTTACCGAGAAATAGCCACCTTCCTCTGTCATGGCATCTTTCTTCTATTCATGCCCTCATCATCTATTACTCTACGAATCTCCAACGCCCATGGCAGGAATCTCAGAACGCTCAAGAGTCGTGATTCCAACACCCCAGAAAAATGATTCAGTTAGTGTAATTGAATCATAACTGATCAAGAAACCACGAAGTGAAACACCAACCCTTCGATCAGACTCGATTTGATCAACGTCATTGGATTATACTCACACAGGTTTTTTTTTTTACTTTTCAATGCGTAACCTCTAATGTGGAGCCTAGAAGCGCTAGCTCCTTCCCCTATCTTCCACTGATGTGACCTTGGGTGATGCTCTCACATGACCTCATGATTGCAGGCATGGCCAAAGGTGGTTTGGGGGCAATCCACTTTTTTCCCCGCAATTCACTACAGACCTCCACGTATGCCTTTGGCGATACTGTGGTTTTGATTGCAGCCTGGTCACAAAAAATTAAGACCCGAGCATGTTCTGACCCCGCAATGTGATGGGACTGTCGATCTCATGATATTAATGGTGCTCCTGAAGGGACGGTTCAGATTTGTTCTTTCACGATCTGCGGATCAGATCCCACCTCCCTAAATCAACGGCTGTGATTTATTTCGTGATCCAGGCTTCGGGACTTTCAAATATGAAACCCTGCATTCTTCTGTATGTCAATCTTTCGAAGTCGATGATCTGTGGACACCTATCCTTCTCAATCGATGGCTCTACCTCTACTTTGGGAAATTGACCTTTCAACCAGATCAATAGTTTTGCGTCCCCTTTCTCGATCAACAGTCGAGATCTCCTTTGGGTCTCCGAACTTCTGAAATCTCAAATCCTAAACTTACGCTCTGGATCAGACGGCCCAGATTCACTTCAGATGATCCAATGCTTGAGATCTTCTTCAGACGATTTGACGACTAAGATCTTCTTCGGATGATCCAGTAGTCGAGAATTTATTTGGGCTCTCTAGACTTCGGGGATTTCAAATATCAAACTTAATTCTTGAAGTGAGATTTTTCCGAAGTGTAACCTCCTCACATATTTAGACCCAAAATGAATGACGTTCATTGGATCAAGATATTATATCAATGGCTCGATCTATCTGTGATGTAGCCTTGCTTTGGCTTAAATCCAATGGCTCTCCATCTTTGTTTATCCTATCCTTCCATTTAATTCGATCTGACGGCTGACGAAAATTCGGGTGATCGAGATCTCAAATCTCAGCCCTTTCTTATCCTGTCCTTCCACTTAAGGTGATCCAACGGTCATCGCATTTTCTCCAGATCCGATGGTCTGTATTCATTTCGGATTTTCAGGCTTCGGGTAATTCGACTTTCAAGTTGCCAATTCTTTCGAAGTGAGATTCCCTAAATAGTAACCTCCTCGCAACTTTTCACGTGAACCAAATGTTGTTTGTTTATCATATTCTTAGATCGATGGCTCAATCTATCTTCGTTGTTGCTCTTCTAACTTATATTGTCCTTCCACTTAAAAGTGATCCAATGCTCGTGAAGACACTCGAAGCAGATCAACGATCAAGGATGGTTGCGAAACCACAACTTTCGAGTGATTTAAATCATCACCAAAACTCTGCAATTTGAAGTTGTGCGTTGTTGGTGAGTCAACCACAATCATCGATCTTCGAGGCTATAAGATCTGATGGTCCTGACTAATTGCAGGATTGGAAATAGAACGACATTTAATTCTCCTTTTGATCTCTGCAATCTATCCCCATCGTTGATCTGGCCATTGCGCATCCGATGGTCACGACTTAATCCGACTTATTCTGATCATTTGTTAGATCAACCAATATCGTCGATATTTGGGTTTATGAGATCTAACGATCTAGACCAATTGCAGGATTAGAACTAGTGAGTTGTTTAATTCTTCTTTCGCTCTCCGCAATTCATCCATGTCATTGATCTGGCTTGCAGATCTGACGGTCATGATCCTCCAATGGTCCTCAATCCCACGGTCACTCATATGACCGATGTCTGTAATATTAGACAATCAACACGGTCAATTTCTTGATTAGACGGTTGTTGAGGCTTCTCACCCTGAGCTTACGCTTTTCCTTCCGAGCTTTGATCTCTACATATTGCTCACTTCTCCTCTTGACCTTATGCTTTTCATGTTCTCCATTGTCGATGTTTTTCTTTCCATCAATGACAAGCACACTCTTCCTATAAAAACATGCCAACAATCTCCCCCTTGTGCATTGATGGAAACCCTGAAAGGCTACACTATTCTGCCTAGACCTCCAACTATAGCATCCATACCACACCTTTTCTCCCCCTTTGACATCAATGTCAAAGAAAACATGCTCCCCTTGAGTTGTTGCAGTACTTTTCAAAGGTATCATATATTCAACCAACACATACTCCCCCTGACAGGATGGACTCTCTTAGGTGAGAGAAGGGATGACACCAGCTTCTGACGGAGATATTCAAATGGTGTCTTGGCTATGGGTTTAGTACAGATGTTTGCAATTTGTTCTGTGGAAGGAATATAATTCAGCTAAACAACTCTATTTGTAACCTGCTCTTTGAGAAACTGATACTTTACTGGTATATGCTTCATTTTTTTAAGGAGAACATGATTCTTTGAGACACTAATGGCACTGGTGTTATCACAGTGAAGTGGAATTGGATCAGTATAAGTGGCCTTCAAATCTGCAAGAGTCTGTATCATCCATAAGATCTGAGTGCAACAAGTAGCAGCAGCAATGTACTCTGCCTCTGTATTTGAAAATTAAATAGATCCCTTCTTCTTACTAAGCCATGCTACTAACGAATCACCTAGTAAGAATGCACCTCCACTGGTGCTCTTTCTCTCATCCAAACAGTTTACCCAATCAGCATCTGAATATGTAGTTAATTGAAAATTCTGATTTTTAGGATACCAGAGAACATAAGTCATTGTACCCTTCAAATATTTGAATATCCTTTTGACAGCTGCTAAATGACTTTGTTTAGGAGAAGACTGATAATGACCTACCATTCCAACAGCTTTCATTATATTAGGATGGGATGTTGTGATGTACAGAAGACTGCCTATCATTGATCGATAAGTTCTTTGATCAACATCAGGTGAAATATCATCTTTACTGAGCTTGCAACCAACCACCATAGTTGTGCTCACAGGTGTAGAATTCTCCATCTGAAACCTCTTTAACATATCTTTCAAATATTTTTCTTGAGAGATAAATATCCCTACAGAACTCTGATTGATTCGTAAACCAAGAAAATATGACAGTTCTCCTATCATGGACATCTCAAACTCAATCTGCATTGAATTAGAAAACCACTGAACTGAAGGGTCATTAGTGCATCCAAAAATAATGTCATCTACATAAACCAAAACAACTAATAAATCATCACCTTCATACTTAATGTATAGATTATTGTCAACAGTACCTTTCTTGAACCCTTTGTCCTATAGAAATTTGTCCAGTCTATAATTCCAGGCTCGTGGTGCCTGTTTCAGTCCATATAATGCCTTTTTCAACTTATAGACATAGTCAGGATTATCTGTCAGTGAAAATCCTTTAGTTTTATCCACATATACATCTTCTTCTACATCTCCATTAAGAAATGTTGACTTAACATCCATGTGATATACTTTAAAGTTCTTATGACATGCATAGGCAAGAAACATTTTGATGGCTTCCAATATTTCCACTAGTGCAAAGGTTTCATCAAACTCTTGTCCTTCAACTTGTGCATAGCCCTTACAGACCAGTCTTGCTTTGTTCCTGACAATTTGTCCCTGCTCATTCAAATTATTCTTAAAGACCCATTTGGAACCTATGACATTTTTACCTTCAGGTCTAGGAACCATCTCCCAAGTATTGTTTTCTCAATCTGGTCAAGTTCATCATTCATGGATTTAACCCAATGGTCATCTTCACTAGCTTCATTAAATTTCTTGGCTTCCACCATGGATATGAAGGCTATATGTGATTGATCGGTGTCTTTGATTATCCTTCTCCTGGTTTGTACACCTTTGTCTTTCTCACCAATTATCTAACTTGCAGGATGATTCGTTTGAGTAATTCTGGAGGAAGGATTTGATGATGTATGTTGATTTGAGTCTGCCTAAGTATTTGTATATTCATCTAACTCGGAGTCTTCTTTTTTTATTCTTGGACATGTTCATCTTCAGCTTCAGCTGTGTCCTCTATAGCAGACTCAATATTGCTCACCTCTCTTACTGGGACTCCTTCATCAACCTTTAAGTCAATGCAATCAACTAATTTAGACCATCTTTTATTAAAGCATCTATATACTTTACTATTGGTAGCATATCCTAAGAAGATGCCTTCATCGACCCTGTCATCATACTTTCCAAGGTTTTCATTATTATTCTGTATGTAGCACTTACTCCCAAAGACTTTGAAGTGTTTGATTGAAGCAGGTCTTCCATACCATAGTTCATAAGGTGTCTTGTCACTGTGTGGTCTAAGGTGGGATTTCTTAAGAATATGGATCGATGTGTGTATTGCTTCTACCCAGTAGGTTTGACCAATGTTCTTCTCATTCATCATTGACTTAGCCATTTGCTGAACTATTCTGTTTTGCCTCTCAACTACTCAATTTTGTTGTGGAGTTCCTGGGATTGTGTATTCTCTCTTGATCCCATGTTTATCACAGAATTCCTTGAAATCACTTGACATAAATTCTCCTCTTTTGTCTGATCTTACTGCCTTTAACATGTTGCATGTTTGATTCTCAGTTAAAGCCTTAAATATTTTAAATTTCTCAAATGCTTCAGCTTTTTCTTTGAGAAAAGAAACCCAAGTGAGTCTGGAGTAATCATCAATGATCAGCATGAAGTAGTTTTCCTTCCCTGTGCCTTCCTGTCTTGATGGTCCACATAAATCCATATGAACTAATTGGAGTGGTTTCTCTGTTGAAGTAGAGATCTTGGATTTAAACTGTGTCTTGGTTAGATTTCCTACTTGGCAGGGTTTACACATAGAATCTTGTGGCTTTGATATTCTTGGAAGATCTTTTATTGCCTCAATATTTTTTAGCTTGATTAAGTGGTCAAAGTTTGGATGTCCAAGTCTCCTATGCCATAACCATCTTTCATCATGTTTTCTTAGATGACACTCTTCTCTATCTTCTTTCAGCATATATACATTATTATTTGTCCTTATGCCTTTAGCCACCACTTTTCCTGAGTTTACAGACTTTATCTTACAATCTTTGGAAGTGAACACCACTTCACATCCTTTGTCACACATTTGACTTACACTGAGTGTTAAGAACCAAATATCAATATAGCATAGAAAATCCTCAGAAAAAGTACTCAACGCCTTGAAAAAGAGAGAATTTCAGATAATAAGCCTCTTCGAGGGGGCAACCTCCTTTTACCCCACTTAAATGTTCAAGTACAAG